>BSBK01006770.1:430000-562500 GCA_027943335.1 Chamaecyparis obtusa | reverse complement strand
TGTTCCTATTTTTCATCAACAGCAGGGGGTTCTGACCGGACTCCTTTTCCCCTTCAGCCTAACCCACCAGAAGGCCCAAAGTGTCCTCCTTTTGGTGTTTACCATCCTCTTTGCTAGTCAGGTCCAATCAACATCAGAATCAGTATGATCTTCAACTCTTTCTTCTTCAGAAGGGAAATCCTGAGTGGCTTCAATATGATGTGAATTTTGTGTTATTAATGCATTAAATATTTAATTAAGGTTAACTATGAGTTTAAAATAATTTTATCTTATGAATATGAAATATTAAATATATAGATATTTAATTAATAAAATTTAATTAAATATCATTGATTATTTAAAAGACTTAATTAGAATTCTAATTATGAAAATAAGGATTTAAATAAATATTAAATAAAAATCTAAATTAAATGTTCAAACAATATAAATTGATATAAATTATTAATTTACTTATTAAGTGGTCTTAAAGATATTAATTGTAGTTAAAATATAATCATGCGATTATATGCACACCAGTAGACAAGAATTGATTTATCAGTTCTAAATCATAAAGTTGAGTTAAGAGACTTAACTGGGTGATTAGTTATAATTATTTTAATAAATCAATAAATTGATATTTAATTATCAATTTTCATATTATTAATATGCTAAAATTATTAATTGTTAATTAAATTTAAAAATTAAATTTAAATAAAATTGAAATATTCAAAGTACTTTTCCATCTTGGTTATCCAATCCATCAGCTCATCTGAATCTAGCCTTCCACTGTATTCAGTAGGATTGAAATGTGATGTAGACTTCAAGTTTGTCAATGCCTTAAAAAGTCTTTCTTCACCCTGATCCATCACAGGTGCAGGTTTTGCTTCACCTTGCTCATCTTCAACTTCTTCATCACTAACATCCTTAAGATGTCTTCCTCAGTGTTGGGATGTCTCAACAACTTTTAACCTAGTAGCAATTTGTCTTAGTATGTCTGCTAATCTTGGATCTGCATCTCACCTCCCACGAACCATCTTGAAACCCTCTACAATTATAGGTTAGATCACAATCTGCCACCCCACAATAAATATCAACTAGGGTTTATAAGAAGGAACCCTCGACCTAAACTCACAAATTTAGAACCAGATCTCAACCTCACTCTGATACCACCTGACGCAAGAGAGAGAAGGATGAGGGGCAAAGGCACACCCTAATCATCAACCTCCTTGCTGAAACAACACACAGAAGCAAACAAAACAATAGTGCAAGAGAGAATGTAGAGAATCATATATTATTCATCAAATAACCTCGTACATGTTAGGTTGTAAGGCCTTCCCGATTATGACCAAATACATTCAAATTTTATTAGAATAGTCCTCCAATATGAGAGGATTCAACTTTTGATCCTATCTTCTATCTTCTAAAAAAACTCATCTTAAAACTACATCCAACAACCTTATTTATGCAAGAGGCTACCAAAACAAGTCAACCTTCAAATTCATCATTGGAGAAAGAAATGACCAAATCTTGGTCCACACACTTCCCAATGATTGATACCAACATTAACTTCGTGACCAAAATTCAATGCATTAGTCAGCCTCAACAGAAATCCAAAATAAACCACTCAATGAGAAAGATTACCGAGCGACGGGAAATTAACTCGGTGACCCAATTGAGCCAACTTGGTAAATGAAGGAACTAAGTAGCAACCAAGCCCCGTCGATGGAAACAAGAAAACATCACTGAGAGCCTAAAAGAAGCTACCGAGCACACTAACAACTCTAACATGTTTTTGGTGATACATGATTGCCCAAGAACCCGAGATGCTCCTGCATCACATTTACTACACATATGTATAAAAATACATATATAATGTGTTTATGTATGTATCTATACTAATCTATAGTTATATATACATATATTTATATAGATATATGTACATATGTTTGTATACATGCATGTCTCTCCTTGTTTCCTCTCTATCTCTCTATCATCTTCCTTCCTAGGTTCCTATTTTATAAAGCCTGTATGGGTTATGAGAAAATCTATATAATATATTCCCAACGGCCTAGAAACCAACACCACAAGTTGTTTGAAGGTCTCACTACACTATTTGGCATCACTTTTCATGACATGAACAATCAGGTTTGCATTTGTTTTGTCAATTTTTCTTTGAAATGATTGATTATAATAAAATGATGCTCATTTTTTGTTTTCTTTCTATTTTATTGTGGATTTTTATCATGATGTTATGTGTGGGACAATCAATATCAATGTAATGGGAAAGAACAAGAGAGGAACAAATGAATAAGGAGAGGCAACACAGATAAGACAAAGGAAGTGTATGAGGAGGTTACGTGGAGGTACATCATCTAATGCACCTAATGACAGTGATGAACATGTAATAATCCAAATTGACATGATAAATGTACCTAATGCACCAAATCAAAATGATCAACATGCACCAATGCAAATACACGCAACTAATGCACCTAATGAATGCAATGACCATACTCCATTTCAAATCAATGTGATGAATGCACCTAATGAATTTTAATAATATACACCACTTCAATTTGATGAGATTAATGCACATAATGCACCTAATTAAAACCAAGAGCATGCACATATCTTAACACCTCCTAGAATAATTCGTAGAAAACCAAAGTTTCTAATTGACATTGATGAAAATATTGTGAGGCCAATGCATGATAAAATTTCTAAAGAACTTGTAGAAGAACACTTAAAATACTTTGGCATAACTATTTTGAAAATTTAAACCAAAGTGGAAGGTGCCAATTAGTTGTTGAAATGATTAAAAATCTAAAATTTAGAGAGACAATGAGAATTTTGGGGTTAAGAACAACTGTAAATAGTAGTGAAAGAACTATTGTGAGAAATCTATTTGATGCATACCAATCCATTGGTATGAAAGCATGTACAAAAGATGCTAATGTTACTTGATGTGTCCTGACATCAACCATAATGGGAAAGGAAATGAAAAAATCTTGTTTAATAAGAAACACAAGAAAGTCATTAAGGAAAAGTAGAATAACATTACACAATGCCTTAGAGAGGTAAGATAAAATTTGGGATCCTAACAATAATTATCTTTGGGCATTCTTGGGTAAACTCCCATGCAAGGACAAGGTTGTTGTTGATGCACTAAGAATGTTAATTGACAAATTTTGGCATGACAAAACAAGGGTTTCACCCAACCAAAGGGATGTTGTTAGAAGGTGAATTGGAATTAGAAATTGTGAGACACATCCAAAACACTATTAAGACATGACTCAAACACAATTTTATGAAAGGTTTCTTTAATCCATCATTGCTTCTCTAGCCCATATTTTCTGCAAGGGAATGTCCAAGATGAGGAAACCAACAAAACCATCTTAAATATCTTCAAAAAGGTTGTCAATGATTCTAGTCATGACTGAAACCTTTAAATTAATCCCGCCCTCTAGGCATATCGCACTTCCTTTTGCACTCCTACAAGCACCACCCCATACTCTCTAGTATATGGTGTGGAAGCCATCTTATCAATTGAGGTCAAGTTACCTTCATTGCACGTATTCCTAAGGAACTATATCACTAATGAAGATTATCATGTAGCATGCCTCACACAGGTGGACCTATTAGATGAGAAGAGGCAGCAAGCATATGATCATCTGGCTGTGTACTAGAACTGGCTTAAGAGAAGCTACAACAAAAATTTCCACCCGAGATAGTTCTAGGTGGGGGACATGGTCCTTAAGGAGAATCAGAAGGTACAAGAATATCAAAAAAATAAAGGCAAATTTGAGCCTACCTGGTTGGGTTCCTACATTGTCATAGCCCATTTCAGCTCGGGAGCATACTAGTTATCAACACCTAAAGGGGAACCTCTGAATTATACCATCAACATCATTCATCTAAAGAAGTTCTATGCCTTAGCTATGGAATGTATCCCATGTATCTAAAAAAATCCATTAAAAAGTGAAAAATGTCCTGAAAAAAAATCAGTCTTGGTGAAAACCTGGAAAATAGGCGCCTTGATAACAAAAAAATATAAAAAATCAAGAAGATAAAAAATATGCAAAAAGTAAAGAGAAATAATCATCCAATGGTAAAAACTTGGCAATCAGGCACCTCAGGAAATTATGTTGGTGAAAATTTGGAAACAAGAACCATACATAATGGACTGTACCATTATCTATAAAATTCCCATCCCATCAAAATCCCATGTCCACCCACTATCTCCCCACCCAAATCATAGTAACAAACCCATTTCCTAAGGTGTTCCATCATCGTATGCATGCATCAAAAGTCAAATTATTATCCTGCATTATGAGCTTCTTATATATTAGTTGTAGATCATGTCTTATCCCCACATCTCGAGCTTTGTATATATCTGTCACATATTGACCTATCCTAATTTATGAGCTTTTTGTAAATGACCACTATATATACCAATCACTCAAGTTATAGTATATCACCAGGTCTCATTGTACATATCCTCACCCATCTTGTAGAAACATGGTCAACTACATTGTCTCACCAAGCCTTGTACATCAACAAGTTCCTTAGTATAAATTCTTAATTATGTGGTTATCCTAGAGTCATCTTTTTCCATCAAGACACAAATTTATAGCCAATCCCATCAACAAGTCCTTGGAGGATGCATCCTTCCTCATGTCTTACCTAATCCCAACATCTTTCAGTCAACTGATCTCTTTTGGAAAAAGGCATCTTTTGGATTTATCACATTGATTTTGAATTATTATTTTTTGGTTCTTGATAATCTTTTTCAAGGCTTCTCATTGTTCCTCTCTTCAAAGTCACTATGATCTCATTATACCATGGTGTGCTATGATTGGGGGCAATTTGGGGCAAGGTTTTTGATCTTTTTATTTTCTGCCTAGGAGTCAATCAGATGTGACCCTTGCACGTCCAATATGTGATATTTTTGGGTTACATGGTGCACCTAGGAAATGTTGTTTGTCTTTGGGTTTCCCAACATCATTTCCACCGTGGCTCCTCCTGGGTCCACGTGTGATACTGGGGAAATCCTTGCATGTTTTTTTAAGCCAATCCTATGCAATTTTGGTGATAGGGCCTTGGGTTCTTAGTAACCTTGGCATGTGTTTGATGTTTCTATATCAAACTAAGTGCTCAAAAAGTACATGGTGGTATTCCGTCTTAGAATACCCCATGATCAAGCTTCAAGAAAAATCCCCCAATCAATCCCATCCAAGATCCTAAGCAATCCTAAAAATCTTTTAGCACCTACAAATCTATCTCCCTCGAATCCATCCCCTCTCCAAAAATAACCCGTCATCCTGATGCAAACATGCAACACTAATCCCATCTTGTTTCCTAAATTCCTAACCCATGGATTTTGATTGTGCAAGTTTCCCCCCCCCCCCCCCCCCCCCCATCCTAATTAGCCTCTCATAATGAGGGTTTAGTCAGGTCATGATATGCTACATATATGCATCATGCCTACACATTTTTATCCCTCATCCCCATTCACTCATTTTTGCTTGCATTCATTTTTGCTTGCATTCATTTTTGCTTACATTCATTTTTGTTTTCATTCATTATAGTGTGCATTCATTTATTGTGTGCATTCATTCTAGTGTGCATTTTAGGTTCCATTTTTATTCAAATTATGTTTATGTTGCATTTATTGAATTATTTTAGAGTTATAATCATATTATTAATTAGTTCATTAATCATTATTTGCGTTGAGTGCATTCATTCTTCATTTAATTCATTATTATCACCTCATTTTACTTGCCTCATCTTAATTGCATTTAGTATAGTTTTTTGCATTCATTGCTTAACTTTATACATTTAATCCATTTTTAGTGTTCATTTTAGGAAAGCATTTAAATAACATTTGCATTCATTCATTCATTTAGTTATCTTGCATCATTGATCATTTTCATTAGATTGCATCATTCATCATTTTTATTACATTGCATTGTTAAGTCATTTCATTAGCTCACATTAATAATTCATTGAATTATATTGCATCATTAATAATATATTTTATTGTTATTCATTCAATTATCTTACATCAGTAATTATATCTTGCATTGAAAATCATATTAGTTATCTTGCATGGTTAATCATATTAGTTATCTTGCACTGCTAACCATGTGTATCTTGCATTGTTACAACATAATAGATAGGAACATCATAAATCATAAGTAAATCACATACATCCATCACATGTATAAATAATATAAAATCACAACACACACACACACACACACATTATATCCATCCTACATCTACAAAGCGTCAATAACTGCATCTTGCATAAATCACATTTGACACACAATGCATCACGTAGATATCATAAACATGCATCAAAATACATAACACTACTACATTTGGGGCCAAATTTTGACAGAAACTTTCGACGGGTAATTTTTTTATGGATTTGGTGTTTTATTTTTTGTAATAGGCCCTGATGGTGTTGGTATTCCGATGGGTGTTTAATTGACCATTGGAATTCTGAAAGATTCGGGGTATAGATGAAAAAAAAAAGGTGAAACAGCTTCATCATTTTTATTTTGATTGGATAGAGAAGGAGTGGGAGAAAAGGAGTGAAAGCTGAGCATGGGAGAAGGTATGTGATTTCTTCATCTTTCAAGTCTTTGGCATCATATTCGAATGCATTGCATTTTATTTGATCATGAATGCTCTCTGAAATGACTGCATTCTACTAGTGTCTTGCCCTAGCAAGTGATTTATCTCTATTATTTGATGTTACTGGTGCTTGTGCTCAAGGATATCGATTCACTATTTTCAAATGTTTGGATTCAAGTTTGTTGATATTACTGGCATGTTTAATGATGCCATTGTATATTTTTTTCATTGAAATGACCGCATTCTCCTGGTGTTGTTCCCTAGCCCATAATTTAACTCCATTATTTGATGTTATTGGTGCTTGTGCTCAAGGATATCCATTTTTTTGAAATGTTGACTGTGGTTATCAAATGGACAGCTCGTGAACTTCTAGCTAGGTGCCATTTGTATTGATAGCTTAGTGAATCAAATGTATTGTATCATTGATAGTTGAGACTTTGTTAAAAGGAAATAGGACAAAGAATGATTTTGATTTAGTTTCTCTATTTTGATCCCTAAGTGGCTTACAACCGTAGAGAAGTATATGCAGATTTACGGATGCAGTTGCAGGATACATAGCAGCCAATAATTCACAAGAAATCCATGCATCTAATTTGAATAGCAATTAATACAAAGAAATAGGGTCCTACAATGGCCCAATCATCCAGACCTCGACTTTCCCCTCAACTAGTGACCCTTTGAAACTGGGTTATCATGTAATCAGTGAGTGGTCCTTCATTCTCCTAGTCTGCCCTGCATCCAAACATATTGGAAATACACAATACAATGATAACAAGTCTTTCACAATCCCCCTTCCCTCAAGGAACACTATCAACCATCCCTTCCACATAGCATTTCACTATTTTATGAGTGGATTATGCAGGAACAATTAACATTAAACAAGGAGCAAACTCCTCAACACATCTTGGAAACCATTGAATTCAATAATAAATGAAACCTAACACCAACACTATTCCTTCCATAGTTGTAGGATACATAGCAGTTGATAATTTACAAGAAATTCATGCATCAAATTTTTATAAGGATATCCTACTAATCAATAGGAATTTTCTTGAGATGACCAATCATTATGCATTTTGATGGCAATGTGGTAGTTCAAAAGGATAATATAAATCTGAAACAAATTTTTTCTGATTTTCTCAAACTATAAATGTGGTTAAAGGGAAAATATTATGTGGAAAACCCACAAACCAAGCTAGCAAATGATTGTACATCAAATTATTCCTATATTCATTCAAGTATTGCTATGCTTCAGCTACCCGACCTTTGAGCTTCATCTAGAGGAATGTGTAGCTTTAAGATAGAGTTACTTCTTGGGCCTTACAATAGGGTGGAATATGATCAAGATTTGTTTAGGTTGTATCTTTGGTAGTCCCATTGTTAGGTTCTTATGGTTCATGGTTTGAATCTATTATGGTTGTGTAAGAGATTTGTAGATGCTTTTTCTAACATAATTATTGGACACCATGATTGGAACAACTAGTTGTTGGCTATTGTACACGTGAATCATAACTGTCAATGATTCTTTGTGTTCAAGAATTCGTTGTTCAATCTTTGAGATTTATTGTCCCAACTTTAAAAGAGTGATAAAAGATATAGTGAGTGCTATCTTTTCCAAGTGTTTTGTAGGTGCCATTATCTTCTAGGAGTAATTGCTGGAACCAAATTATAGGTTCTTTGCCTCTAGTAAATATTGCAGACACAATCATCTTCTTGGTGAAGGGTTGCTTCCATCCCCATGAGGCACTATTGCATGGTTTCCATTCCCTTGTAGTATACTGAACCTAATTTAATACAAGTGTGCACTATTTTGGGATCCATAATTTATGGCCCCTACACTATGGTTGTTAGCCTAAGACAGGCCTACCTTTGCATATAATAAGAGGCCAACATGAAACAAACATCCAAAAGTTAGGGGGTTGTTCCCTGTCCATAATTTATTATTTAAGTGCTAAGTGATGATGGGTATATCCTGTAATTCATACCTAGTGTGTCTCTTTCTTTCTCTCCACATTTAACATTAGGATTATATGCTATAAAATACTAATGAAATTAGTTATTGGTCAAATCTAATCAAAATTGCAATACAAAGATTAAAATAGATCTTGAAGAAATATGGGAACCATTTTTGACAGATATTGTACAAACGAAGAGAATACTCCCAAGAGGAAATGCTTCAATGTGGAACAATTGAAGGACAATATTTTACTTTTATATGCACATCTTCAATGTGTTTGATATGTTTCTGAGATTAAAAAAACCATAGAAATAATAGCATATAGAAGAAAGTAAAGAATAATGATCATACTTTGAGATATTGTGGAAACTTAAAGGAAAGAATGCTTGGTGGGGTTATCATGCAATCAGTGAGTGATCCTTCATTCTCCTAGTCTGCCCTGCATCCAAACATATTGGAAATATACAATACAATGATAACAAGTCTTTCAAAATCCCCCTTCCCTCAAGGAACACTATCAACCATCCCTTCCACATAGCATTTAAATAGTTAACATTAAACAAGGAGAAAACTCCTCAACACATCTTGGAAACCATTGAATTCAATAATAAATGAAACCTAACACCAACACTATTCCTTCCATTCACTTCTACCAAGAATAAATCATTTAATCCATTCAACATTACATATAATCATTAGACAGTTACATTTCCTGACTGTGTAGAGGAACAGTCATGACCAAAATGATCAAAACTACTTTCACCCTTGCACAAGCTATTCCAAAATTCAAGTCAAATGAGAAATATGCTATATCAAATCATTCATATTCATAGTAACCATTCAAAAGATCATTTTGTCAATGAACCCTATGACTGTACCCCTACGGCAGAGAAAGGAAACCTCAAAATAGAGAAAGGAAACTTAGTAAAACTAGTTTATGCCGTTGTTTGTGAGGGAAACTTAGTCACGAAATCAAGTATCATCTCATCATGGTCTATTCACCATGTTTCAACACTCCATTCACTCTGATCTATTCAACTTACACCATTCTTCTTCTCCAGAACTCAAAGGCTTGAAACAGTATATGTGGTAAAAATTCATGAAATACTAAAGAAGACCTGCTTTTTGTCAAACAAATCTTCATTGTCCCCCACAAAAAAGTAAGTAATAACTACTCTACCCTTAATTTTTTTAACAATGCACCATATTAGATAAAGTAGGTTCTATCACACATGGCACAAACTCTCTTCAAACTCACAATACGTTACATACATAGTACAAAACTCATGAGATTCTAAAGAAGGCCTCACTCTTAATGAGTTATAAACATGCCAATGTTTCAGTTTTGCTTGCGAGTTATGATAATTTTTGTAAACATGACATTGGTTTAGTTTAGTGAATTCATTTTTGTCAAAAAAATCTTCATTGTCTTCTGATTGTCTTCTTTATATACTAGCATGTATTAATTGGCTAACAAATAAAGAAGCATTTAGACAATTAGAAGACAATGAAGATAATTTTAAATGAATCTAACACAAATTTTTTTTACAAGACTGAACCAATGGCATGTTTACAACAAAGAAATAGAGTGATAATAATATGTTGAAAATTGTATTCTATTTAATACATGCCAAAGGACCAGTCCCAACAATTCTTAAACATACTTTATCTGATATGATGAATTCTTAAACAATTAAGGTTGGAGTAGACATAGTTATCACCCAATTTTTTGTATGGTACAAGGAAGATTTGGCTAATTAAGAGTGAGGCCTTCTTTAGAATCTCATATAAATTTGGCTGATTAAGATGAGAGGAAAAACATAATTCATTAGTTAAATTTTTCAATTTCATGTGTTGTTTCTCCTATTTATTAGGTGCATGAGTTTAAGGTTGAATGTAAGAGTCTTATAATATTGTGTTACCTTTGGATCTCAATTTTTTGATACTCCTATGATGATATTTCTCAACAAGTATTTTATTCTATTGTTATTTTTTGAATAACATATTGGGGAAATACAAAACTATGAACTTCTACAGGACAGTGAACACAAAATTGAAGCGTCAAACAAGACTTGATCAAGTTGTAGGTGGAGCATGCACTCAAATAGTAAGTAATGTAGAATAAAAAAAAAAGTAATTTGTCATGTCTACATTTTGTTATTTTCTGAGATTACATCCATGTTCTATATTCACAGAATGGTTCAAAATTGAAATTTATAATTCGATAAAAGTACTGACGAGTGTTGTTCTCTGCACCCTCAATCAACAACTTGCCTCCATTTGTGGTCTCAAGTTGCCTCCATTTTTTGTTCCTTGCACCCTAAAAAAGTGTTAGATAGGAATATTTTTCATTTACAAACTACTATATTATTTGAATATCTTTCTTTCTTGCCACAATAGGAAAGAGTTTGAGGTGGAAGACTACAATAACATAAGTGTTTCAAATTGGTATACTATACTACAACATCATTTCATAACTAAGTTTTCAATTTCTATATATAATTAGGTTATAAATAATCTAAGTGAAGAAGGATCATGTCAGAAAATCAAAGTGAAGAAGGTAATGGGGATACAATCAATAGATTGGGGTCAAACTTGAAAAGAAAAGGCAATGGAAAATGTTATTATCCTTGCAATATTTGTAAGAGCTTAAACACTAGAAGATTGCTAATCAAAACAACTAAGATACATTGTAGGGATAATGGTCACATTGAAGGAGGGTTTGATTATCATGAATTGGTAAGTTTTTAATTATATTTATTTAGCAATTAATATATATATGAAATACACTTAATGATGAGATCATTATCAAGGTTTATTTGTGTTCATCATTTTTATATAGGTCAACCTCCCCAGGGGAGTACGTGATATGGACCATGGAGGTGTGAATATGGAGAATGTGGCTTTGCAAAGATTATTCAAGTGTAGCAGCTTGGCACAATTTATCGATTACCATGCACGCAATAGGAGTCGAGGTGACATTATTCGAATGTCTGCGGATGGTTCTATATTTAAGGACATAGTGGAAAAGTGGCCGCACTTTATCGAAGAACCTCAAAATCTCAAGCTTTCAGTGGCAATGGATGGTGTCAATCCATTTGGAGAGCTCAGATCTATTTACTCTATTTTTCTTATTTTTGTCATCAACAATAACATTCCTTCATGGATGTCAATAAAGAGGGATCACATTATGTTGGCAATGATTGTTCCAAGTATTTGATCATTTAATAGTTATCTATATGTAATTATAAATCTTACAGTAAAATGGTCACAATAATTATGTAATGTTGGTGTTCATTCAACTAGGTAAATACCAAGTTAAAGATATGAATGTATATATTGAGCCTCTTATCGATGAGTTGGTGGAGTTATGGAATGGTGTCACTATGTATGACATCTCTAGACCAATAGGAGATAGACAATTTCAATTCCATGCAATTCTTGTATGGACAATACATGATGCCCCAAGGCTAATACATTTTTCTGGTATGTTATGGTGAATTCAAGTTGCACATGATAATTCTAAAAATAAAAATTAACATATTTAATGCAATTGTATCATTATCTTGTAGGTTTTCAAACAAAGGGAAAATTTGCATGTTCAGTTGTGGTCCAAAGATGAAATCTCATCATTCAAAAAGTTTAGGAAAGTAGGTGTTTGATGAGAATAGACACTTTCTCCACAAAATCATAACTATAAAAAAAAAAACATATTTTCAATGGGAAAAAAGAGACTACATCTAAGCCACAAAGAATGACACCTCGCCTATGGAAGTTGGAATATAATAGAATTAATCATCAAGGTACTACCATTCTACCTAATGGTTTATGTTTGGAATTCGTATATTTATATTATATTTTTTTTACTGATTATGTGATTGATGATCCTAAATATGGTCAAGGAAACACTACTGAGCACCTTCCAAAGGGACTAAAAAGTTATCCAAGATAATTTAGTAGGTTGCCCTACTACGAGCAGCTACAAATTGTGCATTTATTTGATACTATGCATATTGGACAGAATGTAACGGAGACATTGTGGAAGATATTGGATGGAAGACGTGACAAAGAAAAAATTGTCAAAATTTATAGTGACATTCATGAATCCAATCATGCAATGAAAAATTTCATTGAATCAAATAGAAATGGAGAATGAATTAATATAAGTGCCCTTCCTTGGTTATTAACAGAACAACAAAGTGATGTCATTAAAGAAGTTATATGAAAAATTTGATTTCCCACAGGATTTGTTGCAAACATAAGCAGTACCATATCAAAGAAAAGTGAATTTGGGCCAGGGTTGAAAATGCATGATTGACATACCTTCATCAAGGTAAGTCATATTCTTTTGTATTTATAATAAATTTGTAAACTGCATGTACTTCTCATTGTATTATATGAGAAAAGAATGACATGATTATTTTTATAATTATTGCAGTACGTGCTACCCCTATCTCTCCCAGAGAACTTCGGTAATAACATCAAACAAGTGATATATGATCTTAGAAAATACATGAGGTAAGCAATGATATCTATTCAATTTGTTGTATATATTGTAAAGTCTTGTGTTTATATATTTTTGTGTCTTGAATGTCTTCTAGGTGGTTGTCATCTAAAAAAATCCATAAAGCATATATAAAATACTAGAAGAGAAGAATTCCTCATCTAATGTGAGAAATGCAAAAGTGTCTACCTTCAAAAATTTTCAATGCACAAGAACACTACCTCATACACCAAGTTGAGGAGATTGAAATGTGTGGACCCGTACACACTAAGTCAATGTGGATGGTTGAGAGGAACCTAAAATTTTTGAAGGCTTTGGTTTGGCAAAGAGCATGTCCTGAGGGTTCTATGGTGGAGGGATATATGGTATACTAGACTATGGTGTAGGTTACTAAATATCTTCCTAAGCTTGCAACAAAGATCCATATAGATCGCATTTGGGATCTCGACACCACTAGAAAATTTAAAGGGGAGGACTTTGTGGGGAAAGGTAGAATGAGGAAAGTGAGAGGTAATAAATTATAAGATGTTATTGTAGCTATTAAGTAATTCTTAATCTTCTAAATTAATCAGTTGTAAGTCATCTATTTATTTTTTATACAGCTACTCGAGAGCGCGATGCAATACATTTATATATTGCAAAAAATCAAGATTGGATGACGAAATAGATTAACGATGTCATCATTTAGGTCGCACATTAACATGGGAAGTTGTGTCTTCATTGGTTAATGAAGCTCATCATAACGGAGATCCAAATGTTACGCAAAGGGAAATAGATTTAGCATAGGATTTAAGAGATTTCCAAGTACGTATAAATTTGTTAATCACTTGTACGTTTATGAACTCTCGATGCATTAATTTATATATGTTTGACATATTTTTGCAGGTCAAACACCACAAAGCTATGTTTTGCAATGGTCATAAATTTCACATCAAAAAGTTGGATGACACAAAGAAAACTTGTGATTCTGGGATAAGTGCAATCTTTCAAGTGACTAATATTTCATCTAGAAATGACTTACATCCTTGAGAGTCTGAAAATTGATACTATGACATTTTGGATGATATACTTGAGTGTGACTTTAATTCCTTCAAATTAGTTCTCTTCATCGTTAGATGGTACAGGCTACGACTTAATCAAAATGATCCTGATAGAACTATTATTGAACATGACAATGGATTTTCTATGATTAATACAAAGTGGTTTGAGCTAGCTGGGGATGAGCCCTATGTTCTTCCAAGCCAATGTGAGCAGGTATTTTACTCAAAGGTTCCACATAAATCGGGTTGGTCTTTTGTTGTTAGACATGATCCAAGAGGAAGGTCGATGAGGTATAATGTGATAGAAGAAGAAGATTGTGAACAACTAGAAGATGATGTAGATGATGATCACGAACAATAGTTAGTCGATGATGTTCCTGACGCAAGTTTTCTTGAAGAAGAAGATGATGATGACAATGACAATGATGATGATGATGATGTTGATGTTGATGCTAATGATGACGATGACGATGAAGATGATGACAATGACGGTGGTGGTGATGATGTCGACATCAACGATGATCATGGTGATTAGTTGGATGAAGAAAAAGATGAATGACATGAATGAAATGTACAGTTACATGATCACTGCTTAATCTATTTAATATTGATTTCTTGATAGAAATCTACAGTTATGCAGTCAATGCTTAATCTAATTAATTCATGATGTACTTACTATGGGATGCTTATGGTTTTTAATGTACTTACTATGTGGTTTTGAGTATATGTATCATGAATTTTATAGCTAACATTAGATAATTAAATTACATATGTAGGTACCCAGACCCCTTTCACAAGCATCCCACACAGTCTCATGGATCGACAAGTATAAGTCAATACACCCTATAGAGATTAATGTATTTCACAATTTTCAAAAGATCTTACATTACTTGCTATCTCTCTCATTTGATGAAGTGCAGGTAGTAGCAAATAGGTATTTTTCAAATGTGTCTTCTTCAAGTGAAGAAAGTGAGTCATTTAGTATGTCTGAATTAGGAAGATCAACTAGAGGTCAAAAGACTAGAAGGAATTTCAATAAACGCATGAAATTTTTCCTTTCTCAAGGGGGGTCATGTTCTTATGATGATGAGAGAAAAGGTGACATTGAGGTGCCCTCTAGGTACCAAAATCTATAGAAAAAATTGGTCCCCAAGGAACTTCCTCAAATAAACACTGATTTTAGTGTTAAAGGCAAGATATATCATATTGTACCATTGTCAATACATGGTTTGGGCCTATTTTCCATGGACGGCATAAAGGTCTCTTACAACAAAGTTGTTGAATTGATGGAGTATGTTGGACCTTGTTATGATTACAAAAGTTGGATGCGAATTATTCAATATAAAAAAATTATGCGTAGGTATGCACTCTCGGCAAATTATATTCAACAAAAAGACAATGAGAAAAGTAAAAGAGTGGCTATATACATTGATGGAAGGCCAAAAGCATCAAGGAATATTGTAGGTTTTATAAATAGCACGCGACCTCTATCAACTATTAAGCAACCCAATTGCATATTTGAGGTGCGCAAGGGAAATCATGTATTTGTATGTGCGATAAAATCAATAAGTGCAGGGGAAGAGCTTCTTATTGATTACAATTTGAATCGCATAGATACAAATGATGTCACTATCATTAGGGTGCAGGTACATACTATGTACCATTAAATAATTGAGTTTTTTTGCTAGCCACATTTAGAGAGTCTCCTCACCATCCATCTCATCTCCATCATCATCTTCTAATGAAATTTATTAATGTAGTCCTTTCTAATTATTGGTTAGCTTTAAATAATAACACATGACCACAATATAGAGCAACCACATAGGTAGGACAATGATGATCATGCATGCACTTCTTCCTAGCAGGTAAACCTATTTGTTATTATACTACAAATTAGATAGAAGAAAAATGTTAAATAATTTTTTTTATTATATTCTTTTCATCACTATTTCAGATTAATTCTAATATTGTTAGTAATATTGTTGTCACATACAGGTGGTCAACAGAGAAAGGGAAAGGAACCCGCAGTCCCTGAAGAGGAGTCCTTTGACGAGGACCTAGTTGTTGATTTGGCTACTTGTGATGAGTCGGCCTCTGCAATTAAAAAATGCCTCCACAAAATTGGAAAAAGACTGGCTGAATTGGCATCTATATTCCCTCCAACTCTTGAGTCACAAAAGAGGGCAACTAAACTGATGCACCTATCTCAAAATTACAGAGTAAGTATTAATGTAATTTTTAATTATAACAAAAGTCCAATAATAGTTTTTATGTTATAGTAGTCTTTTATGTCATTAAAAAATAAGTGGATGTGTTGCTTTTACATTTTTTTTGCATCATTTTGATCCTCACGGCCATGATGAGGGTACTGTAGCTGGTTCAGGTAGATCACATGTTGGACTATATGTTTTTTTTACTCTCTAACAATATTGTCCATGGTAATCACTTCTTTTATTATGCTCTAACAATCTTATTCTTTAGCACGTGTTAATGATCATTTACTACCGCTGCCTCATACTATGGTAGGCTCAGATGTACTGCGTCCTACAATGTTGGCAACATGTAGCATGGCGATAGACGCCATGGCACCACCTACTCGTACACATATTTTATTTTCTCTGTCATTATATATATATATATATATATATATATATATATATATATATATATATATATATATATATATATATATATATATATATATATATATATATATATATATATATATATATATATATATATATATATATATATATATATATATATATATATCTCTATATATATCTATATATATATATATGTTTATTTCCCTTGAAGTGTTCTTTCTTAGGGCCATTTCGTAATGGATTCAATTTATGCAACAGAGGATGCAACACTTGATGGTGATTTTCCTAGATGTACTAGTATTCCTAGTACATGAATGGTGAAGGATTGCATATTACTTGTGAGCGATGAAGAAGGAGTTCCCTTGAAAATAGAAAAACTTCCAAGTACTTTAAAGATTGGACCTTTCTTTTGCTATACAATCGTATGTTAATTACACCTTGCATTCAATATGAGAAGCTTACGTCTATTATACTCTTATTTTATACTATTATATCCTTCGACTAATGATCCCATGATTATTTTGCAAGGAATGATTTTTTTTATGGTAAAATTAATGACGAGTGTTTGCAGATATTCGGGCCCACCATCTTTACAGGGTGGAACATCATATCTGAACTAAAACCCCAATCCACTATTTTGATTTCATATCATTGCTAGGATAGTTATCATTACATCCATTTTTTAATCTAACACTATTTTTTTCTTAAAAGGTGGAAAACCCAAAATCAAAAGTTAAAGGATGATCTCGTAGAGAGTATGAAAAATTTTTTCAGACCTCGTGCATTTGAGAAGGGTGAGCTCCTTCAAAAATTTGGGTTATGTTTGAGGTATATTAGGGACCAGTATAGGTGTACATTAACCAAAAACCCAAATTACCAGTGCCCCCCTTGCATTCTTGATTCAGAGTGGAAATCTCTTATTCTGGATGCGAATGAGAAAACTGAAATAAAAAAAGGAAATACACCACCAAAGAGCAGAAGAAGGTATGTGATACTGTTAAGAATGTAATTATGTACTAAATACTCTTCATATATATATGAACTAACACTACTACATTTGGGGTCAAATTTCGACGGCTATTTGTTAGATTTGCATCGCTAATTTTTTGGCATTTCGACAAATGAGTCCATTGCCATTTTTGCATAGGAAATTGTGACATAAGACGTATCTATCAGTTTACCAACACCATATCATGTCAGAAAATTGCACATGGCAACAGCTTCGTTATGGCATTTTCTATGGTTCATCCATCAAAATTTTGAAACGACGAGCTATTGAAAATATACAATCTCTGTCAGAATTAATTGTCGAAAACATATCCTTTCCGACATTATAACTATCAGAATAGTGATAGTTGCCACCTAATTCTGATAGATATACCTATCAGTGATATGGCATTAATGTAAAATTTTCTATCAAAAAATTTCTATTTGCAACACTTAAACTGTCGAAAGAGCGACAGTCCTTCAGCATTTCTCTGATAGGTTCCCTGTCAAACGTATAGCATTACTGTCAGAACTATTGTCATAAATTATTTTTCTTTGACATTTTATCTGTCGAATGCATAGCACTTTTGTCAGAATTAATTATTAAGTGTCGAAAAACCGACAGATATGCACATTAAAGATAAAAAAGCTCAAGAGACCATCATAGGTTCTCTTTTTCTTCGGTCTATATTATTGACAGAATGTTTTAGCTTTCATTAGCTCATCAAATCCAAGGATTTGAAAGAATTTAATAGAATATTTTCATGACAACGTATATTATTTAAGTTGACATTGCATGAATTTATCTACTTCGCACACTTGTAGACTATGAGGATGGTGATAAAGAAGCATGGCCATGGGAGGAGATGCTTGGTTATCGCCGTCTTCATAGTATACAAGTGTGCGAAGTAGATAAATTCATGAAACATCAAATTAAATAATATACGTTGTCATGAAAATATTCTATTAAATTCTTTCAAATCCTCGGATTTGATGAGCTAATGAAAGGTAAAACATTATGTCAATAATATAGACCGAAGAAAGTGACAACCTATGATGGTCTCTTGAGCTGTGTTATCTTTAGTCCTAGCTACTGTCCTAGCTACCTGTCGATCATCAAGAATAATCACCACCTTGCATTTATGTACATTGCACATATTGATCCCAGTCTCGCAAAAACATTTTACACTTGTACATCTCATCAATACTGGAGGCCTAAAGTAATTTTATACGATCACTAGTACATTTCATGCATGGATGAGAAACAGTATCCAAAGTTTCTAGATAACCATTTTTGAGAAGAGGAATGAATGCAGGCCAAAGAAGGGATAATTCCACAACATAAAGGAAGACATCTTTTTAGCTTGGGTCTAGATCCTACCCCAATTGTCAAAGGATCTAGGGCCAGTCTAGAAAGATGTCTTCCCATTCTATCTGCAACATTGTGTCCATCCATGATCTTAGGAATATCATCATCTTTCTACTCTTCATTTGCCAAAATATATCGCTTCTTCAAGCTTGCAGAGAAATCTTATTAACAAAATAACTCTTGCCAACATTAGGGTACCCACATATCAAAATAGTTGATGTTATTGGTGCTTGTGCTCAAGGATATCGATTCACTTTTTTGAAATGGCCAAATCATTTTTATTTCATTTGTAGAGAAAAGGATTGGGAGAAAATGAGTGGGTGAAAGTTGATCGAGCGCGTGAGAAGGCATTGCATTTTATTTGATCATGAATGCTCTCTGAAATGACCAATCATGTTTTCTATTCAATTTTTTTTGGTGTTTTTTGTCTCATATTCAATAGATAAAAATCATGGCGGCAGCCACTTAGCCTCTTTTTGATGTTCTAGGTATTTTACAAAGATACAAGTATGTGGATTTATCATTCAGTTGCTTGCAGTTATTGGTCAAATGCAAATATTTTGTCAAGTTGAAAGGGCAAGATATCAGTTTGGTGTTTTTGGTTTATGTTAAAAGTTGATTTGGTAAAATCCTCAAAAACACACTACATGTTCTAAAATGTAAAGAAGTTGAATGTTAAATGTAAGATATATATCTCATCCATAGTAATCAAAAGAAAGGACATGAAACTTATAAGGAGATTTACCAATCCAAAAATATAAGCAAATAGGAAACATGATTGGTACCTTATGAATTGGTTTTTGAGCTGCACAATCTTCATCAATCTCCTGAGAACAAGACCCCTCCTCACGAAAAATGCATTTAACAGATTAAACAAATCTACAAAACCAAACCAATGGCATGTTTAGAACAAAGAAATAGATTCATAATAATATGTTGAAAATTCTATTATGTTTAATACACGCAAAAGGACCAGTCCCAACAATTCTTAAACATACTTTATCTGATATGATAATAACATGCTAATTAAACTGATAAAGGTGTTATCTGCATTTAATCTGCCAATTACTAATTACACAAAAAACAAATTACAAAACTGAACCAATGGCATGTTCTTCATGTGGTACAAGGAAGATTTGGCTATGAAAAAAAAAGTGAAACGGCCACATCATTTTTATTTCGATTGGATAGAGGAGTGAAAGTTGAGCATGAGAGAAGGTATGTGATTTCTTCATCTTTCAAGCATCTGGCATCATATTCGACTACAAATTTCAAATGCATTGCATTTTATTTGATCACGAATGCTCTCTGAAATGACCACATTCTACTGGTGTCATGCCCTAGCCCATGCTTTATCTCCATTATTTGATATTATTGGTGCTTGTGCTCAAGAATATCGATTCACTATTTTCAAATGTTTGGATCGTTTAGACAGTTACATTTCCAGACTGTTCCTCTAGTACACAGTCAAGAAATGTAACTGTTTAATGATTATATGTAATGTTGAATGGATTAAATGCTTTATTCTTGGTAGAAGTGAATGGAAGGAATAGTGTGTATTAAATACAATCTAGTCACTTATTGAATGCTTTGGAGACTACTAGTTTGACTGTCCATGCGCTACTAGTGACTGAGATTCATTAAAGGATACAAAACCCTTCATTTTGGGGTTATTGTGTGTGGATTCAAATGTAGGTTTGATTTGGTTAATGTTTAGAAGAGATCAATAAAGTATTTTAAAAAAATCTTACATGTTTGGAGAGGTTTGAGAGGTACTTATCATGACTATACCCTCACAAACATCGGCATAGACTGGTTTTACTAAGTTTCCTTTCTCTATTTTGAGGTTTCCTTTCTCTGTCGTAGGGGTATAATCAGAGGGTTCATCAATAAGATGATCCTTCGAATGGTTACTATGAATATTAATGATTTCATATAGTATATTGCTCATTTTACTTGAAGTTTGGAATAGCTTGTGCAAGGGTGAAAGTAGTTTTGATCATTTTGGTCGTGACTGTTCCTCTACACAGTCAGGAAATGTAACTGTCTAATGATTATATGTAATGTTGAATGGATTAAATGCTTTATTCTTGGTAGAAGTGAATGGAAGGAATAGTGTTGGTGTTAGGTTTCATTTATTATTGAATTCAATGATTTCCAATATGTGTTGAGGAGTTTTCTCCTTGTTTAATGTTCACTATTCCTGCACAATCCACTCATACAATAGTGAAGTTACAAAATTGAACTGATGGCATGTTTACAACAAAGAAATAGAATATAATAATATGCTAAAAATTCTATTATGTTTAATACACGCCAAAGGACCGCATTATAAATTGTTGTCACTGACATGATCACATTCTACTAGTTTTGTGCCTTAGCCCATGCTTTAACTCCATTATTTGATGTTATTTGTGCTTGTGCTTAAGGATATCCATTTTTTTGAAATTTTGACTGTGGTTATCAAATGGACAGCCCATGAGCTTCTAGCTATGTGCCATTTGTATTGATAGCTTAGGGCATCAAATGTATTGTATCATTGATAGTTGATACTTTGTTAAAAGGAAATAGGACAAAGAACAATTTTTATTTAGTTTCTCTATTTTGATCCCTAAGTGGCTTACAACCCTAGAGAAGTATATGCATATTTACGGATGCAGTTGCAGGATACATAGCAGCCGATAATTCACAATAAATCCATGCATCCAAATTGAATAGAAATTAATACAAAGAACTAGGGTCCTCCAATGGCCCAATCATCTGGACCTTGATTGTCCCCTCAACCAGTGACCCTTCAAAACCAAGTTATCATGCAATCAGTGAGTGATCCTTCATTCTCCTGGTGAGATTCTAGGTAGGCGCCATTTGTATATTTGATAGCTTAGGGCATCAAATGTAAATTGTATCATTGATAGTTGAGACTTTGTTAAAAGGAAATAGGACAAAGAACGATTTTGATTTAGTTTCTCTATTTTGATCTCTAAGTGGCTTACAACCGTAGAGAAATATATGCAGATTTACGAATGCAATTGCAGGATACATAGCAGTGGATAATTTACAAGAAATCCATGCATCCAATTTGAATAGCAATTACTAAAAAGAAATAGGGTCCTCCAATGGCCCAATCATTAGGACCTTGACTGTCCCCTCAACCAGTGACCCTTCAAAACTGGGTTATCATGCAATCGGTGAGTGATCCTTCATTCTCCTGGTCTACCCTATAACCAAACATATTGGAAATACATAATACAATGATAACAAGTCTTTCACAATCCCCCTTCCCTCAAGGAACACTATCAACCATCCCTTCCACATAGCATTTCACTATTGTATGAGTGGATTGTGCAAGAACAGTTAACATTAAATAAGGAGAAAACTTCTCAACACATCTTGGAAACCATTGAATTCAATAATAAATGAAACCTAACACCAACACTATTCCTTCCATAGTTGCAAGATACATAGCAGTCGATAATTCACAAGAAATCTATGCACCAAATTTTTATAAGGATATCCTACTAATCAATCGGAATTTTCTTGAGATGACCAATCATTATGTATTTTGATGGCAGTGTGCTAGTTCAAAATGATAATATAAATCTAAAACAATTTTTTCTGATTTTCTCAAACTATAAATGTGGTTAAAGGGAAAATATTATGTGGAAAACCCACAAACCAAGCTAGAAAATGATTATACATCAAATTATTCCTATATTCATTCAAATATTGCTATGCTTCAGCTACCTGACCTTTGAGCTTCATCTAGAGGAATGTGTAGCTTTAAGATAGAGTTACTTCTTGAGCCTTACAATAGGGTGGAATATGATCAAGATTTTTTTAGGCTATATCTTTGTTAGTCCCATTGTTAGGTTCTTATCATTCATGGTTTGAATCTATTATGGTTGTGTAAGGGATTTTTAGATGCTTTTTCCAACATAATTATTGGACACCGTGATTGGAACAACTGGTTGTTGGCTATTGTACACATGAATCATATCTATCAATGGTTCTTTGTGTTCAAGAATTCATTGATCAATCTTTGAGATTTATTGTCCCAGCTTTAAAAGAGTGATAAAAGATATAGTGAGTGCTATCTTTTCCAAGTGTTTTGTAGGTGCCATTATCTTCTAGGAGTAATTGCTGGAACCAAATTATGTTCTTTGCCTCTAGTAAATATTGTAGACACAACCATCTTTTTGGTGAAGGGTTTCTTCCATCCCCATGAGGCACTATTGCATGGTTTCCATTCCCTTGTAGTATACTGAACCTAATTTAATACAAGTGTGCACTATTTTGGGTTCCATAATTTATGGCCCCTACACTGTGGTTGTTAGCCTAATTAAGACAGGCCTACATTTGCATATAATAAGAGGCCAACATGAAACAAACATCTAGACGTTAGGGGGTTGTTCCCTATCCATAATTTATTATTTAAGTGCTAAGTGATGATGGGTATATCATGTAATTCATACCTAGTGTGTCTCTTTCTTTCTCTCCACATTTCACATTGGGAGTATATGTTATAAAATACTAATGAAATCAACTATAGGTCAAATCTAATCAAAATTGCAATATAAAGATTAAAATAGATCTTGAAGAAATATGGGAACCATTTTTGATAGATATTGTACAAACAAAGAAAATACTCCAAAGAGGAAATGCTTCAATGTGGAACAATTGAAGGATAATATTTTACTTTTATATGCACATCTGCAATGTTTTTGATATATTTCTGAGATAACAAAACCATAGAAAGAATAGCATATATAAGAAATTAAAGAATAATGATCATACTTTGAGATATTGTGGAAAATTAAAGGAAAGAATGCTTGGTGGGGTTATCATGCAATCAGTGAGTGATCCTTCATTCCCCTCTTCTAGTGACCCTTCAAAACCGGGTTATCATGCAATCAGTGAGTGATCCTTCATTCTCCCAGTTTGCCCTGCATCCAAACATATTGGAAATACATAATACAATGATAACAAGTCTTTCACAATCCCCCTTCCCTCAAGGAACACTATCAACCATCCCTTCCACATAGCTTTTCATTGTTGTATGAGTGGATTGTGCAGGAACAGTTAACATTAAACAAGGAGCAAACTCCTCAACACATCTTTGTTGTAAACATGCCATTGGTTCAGTTTTGTAAATTTGTTTTTTGTGTTAAATGCATTTAAATGGAACATTAAGCATAGTAATAATATGCTTAGTCTATTAGTAATTGCAGATTAAATGCCCATAACACCTTTATCAGTTTAGCATGTTATTATAAGATACTAAAGAAGACCTGCTATTTGTTAGAGAAATCTTCACTGTCCCCCACAATGAAGACAATGAAGATTGACCTCCTGCCCCACAACAAAGAACATTGTAATAAGAATAAGATAGTTCCAAGAAACATTTTCACAAATATGAAACGTGAGGAAAAGTAATAACATTAATAATGCCAAGATTCATAGCATTAAATTTCACCTGCGGATGAATTTTTGCAGTGGGTTGCCCAGCATCAAAAATATGTTGAGTTGCATTTGAGTTGTAACTAAGAGTATTATGTAGAATAGACCCTAAAATTTGAAAGCGTTATCCAGCCTGGCAATTCAAAATTCAATCTAGGCAAGCATCAGTAAGTGAAATAAATTATAGACATCAACATCAACATCATCATAATCATTAGACATAAATTATAGACATCAACATCAACATAATCATAATCATTTGGAGGGTATTCATTTTGGTCCTTGGATAGTACTATGTTTCTTGAAAGTTCTTGTGATGCTTCTAAACTTTAAAAACATATTTTATGGCTTAATGATAATATAGATTAGTGTTTTTTTTTCTAATGGAATGTTGTTGATCATTCATGGTCTTGAAGAAACTTTTGATTGTTTTAATTCTCGAGTCTTGATGTTGTTTCTCAATGTGATATAGACTGACCACAAGATGGTTCAGTTGGTCCTCTCTTTCTATTTAATCATTTGTCTTCTTCATGGTGTAAGTGTCAATGTGTTATAATCCAACCAGCATGTCATACCCCCCACTTCTGACAAACCTCACAAAATGAAAATCATAGCCAAAGACTTGGGTGATTAGCATACACAAACATCGATTACGCTTAGGAAATAATGATCATTAATATTCATTAATGGCGGGTGGTGATTCCTTGGTAATAAAGGCATTGCAAGCATTCATCATCTTAACCAAGTCATGGGTGGTGATCCTTGAAATAACATAATTAGTAAAAGGAAATAACAACATAAGTCATGGGTGGTGATCCTTGAATTTGGAGCGAGGAAGAAGGAAAATTGGAAAACAAAATATGGAATAGTCAGGTTGGAATTGGAGAAGAATTCAAAAATAAACTTGAATTATAAAAAAGCCAAGTTATCTGGTTCTTTGTTTGAGGCTGGGTTCCGATTCTACTTTTGTTCTCCTTTGGGTTCGACTTGGGTTCCTTTGGTAGGAACTTGGGTGCCTGGGCCAATCCTGGGTGCACCTGCAGTATTATAAATATGATACATGAGGTATTTTATTCATAATTTTATAGGCTAACTCATTATTATGGTAACATGGGTATGACCACACTCCATGCCTTATAATGGTACCTGACATGAAGTGTGGTTCAAATGAAGTTGAACCAAATGCTGACCGTGATGGCTATGATCATGATGAAGATAAATATGAATATTAAATCTAAAATATGGCTTGTAATTTGAATTTTCATTGTGAATGAAGAAACTATAGATTCAAGTTGACTCATTCTATGTTGTAGTATATTTGTTCCCTAGATCTACCATATTATATATGTGTAGCCTGTAAGGGACATCTTCTGCTCATCCATGTATCATAGCTCGGTGAGAGTTCTTAGGAGAAAGACAAGATGTCAGTGAGAGATGGAGAAACCAATATCAGAATACCACTTGAAGCCTTGCAATGTTAAGAGTGGGATAAAAGCTACACTTGAGACCCTATATAAGGAACAAACTTATTTAGCTTCACTTTGTTTCAAGAATAGTTTTATATTCTGTACTAAATAGGGCCAACTATCTAAAGGTGGAAGCTCATTTGGCTCCACCGCCCCCCCCCCCCCCCCCCCCCCCCCCCCAACATCACTCTAAATTCCCCGTTAACATCTAACATTCATTCATTATTTCATCCATTAATAAAATGTAACATTCATTAATTATCACACGATAACATTCATTCACACATTAATAAAATGTGACATTCATTAATTATCACATGATAACATTCATTAACACATTATAAAATTTATGAACATTCACTACCACATAATTAAATTCATTGGCATATAAAAATCAGTCATTATCAATTAAGGTGCATAGATGACAATCATTTCTTTTTTTTCCTTTTGATTTCTAGTTTTTAAGATATAATTGTTAAGATGAGTATCGATATCATCATCATGATCATCTACCCTCTCATTAGATCTCAATACATGCCTAGTTCTCTGTTGATGCAAAGGGGGGTCATCTACAATAACATATAAAAGGGTTAAATTAAAAACATTTTAAACATTTTAAAGTATTTCAGTACTTTACAGGCCATAATTGTATAGCTCTTTACCTGATCTAGTCACATCATCAACATCGAGGTTAGTTTGTCAATCCATGAGACTGTGTGGGATGCTCATGAAAGGAGTCTGGGTACCTACATATGTAATTCAATTATCTAATGTTAGCTAAAAAAACTCATGATACATATACTCAAAACCACATAGTAAGTACATTAAAAACCATAAGCATCCCATAGTAAGTACATCATGAATTAATTAGATTAAGCATTGATTGCATAACTGCACATTTCTATCAAGAAATCAATATTAAATAGATTAATCAGTGATCACGTAACTATACATTTCATTCATGTCATTCATCTTCTTCTTCATCCAACTAATCGCCATGATCATCGTTGACATTGACATCATCACCAGCACTGTCATTGTCTTTATCTTTGTCATCATCGTCAACATCGACATCAACATCATCATCATCACCATCATCATCATCATCATTAGCAACATCATCATTAGCATCATCATCATCATCATCATCATCATCATCATCATCATCATCATCATCAGTAGCATCATCATCGTTATCATCTTCTTCTTCTTCAAGAAAAGTTGCGTCAGGAACATCATCTACTAACTGTTGTTCGTGATCATCATCTACATCATCTTCTAGTTGTTTGCAATCTTCTTCCATCACATTATACCTCATTGGCCTTCCTCTTGAATCATTTCTAACAATAAACGACCAACCCAATTTATGCGAAACTTCTGAGTAAAATACCTGCTCACATTGGCTTGGAAGAACATAGAGTTCATCCCCAACTGGGTCAAACCACCTTGTATTAATCATTGGAAATCCATTGTCATGTTCAATAACAGTTCTATCAGGATCATTTTGATTAAGTCATAGCCTATACCATCTAACGACGAAGAGAACTAATCTAAAGGAATTAAAGTCACACTCAAGTATATCATCCAAAATGCCATAGTATCGATTTTCAGACTCTCGAGGATGTAAGTCATTTCTAGATGAAATATTAGTCACCTGAAAGACTGCACTTATCCCAGAATCACAAGTTTTCATTGTGTCATCCAACTTTTTGATGTAAAATTTATGACCATTGCAAAACATAGCCTTGTGGTGTTTGACCTACAAAAATATGTAAAACATGTATAAATTAATGCATCGAGAGTTCATAAACGTACGAGTGATTAACAAATTTATATGTACCTAGAAATCTTTTAAACCATGTGCTAAATCTATTTCCCTTTGGGTAACATTTGGATCTCCGTTACGATGAGCTTCATTAACCAATGAAGACACAACTTCCCATGTTAATGTGCGACCTAAATGATGACATCGTTCAATCCATTTCGTCATCCAATCTTGATTGTTTGCAATATAAAAATGTATTGCATCCCACTCTCAAGAAGCTGTACAAAAAATAAATAGATGACTTACAACCAATTAATTTAGAAGATTAAGAATTAATTAACAGCTACAATAACATCTTATAATTTATTACCTCTCACTTTCCTCATTCTGCCTTCCCGCACCAAGTACTCCCCTTCAAATTTTCTAATGGTGTCGAGATCCCAAATGCGATCTATATGGATCTTTGCTGCAAGCTTAGGAAGATATTCAGTAACATACACCATAGTATGGTATACCATATATCCCTCCACCATAGAACCCTTAGGATGTGCTCTTTGCCAAACCAAAGCCTTCAAAAATTTCAAGTGCCTCTCAACCATCCACATTGACCGAGTGTGTATGGGTCCACATATTTCAATCTCCTCAACTTGATGTATGAGGTAGTGTTCTTGTGCATTGAAAAAGGTTGAAGGTAGACACTTTTGCATTTCACACAATAGAAGAGGAATTCTTCTCTTCCAGTGTTTTATATCTGCTCTATGGATTTCTTTAGATGACAACCACCTACAAGACATTCAAGACACAAAAACATATAAACATGAGACTTTACAATATATATATGCAACAAATTGAATAGATATCATTTCTTACCTCATGTATTTTCCAAGATCATATATCACTTGTTTGATGTTATTGTCGAAGTTCTCTGGGAGAGATAGGGGTAGCACGTACTGCAATAATTATAAAACTAATCATGTCATTCTTTTCTCATATAATACAATGAGAAGTACATGCAGTTTACAAATATATTGTAAATACAAAAGAATGTGACTTACCTTGATGAAGGTATGCCAATCATGCATTTTCAACCCTGGCCCAAATTCACCTTTCTTTGATATGGTACTGCTTATGTTTGCAGCAAATCCTGTGGGAAATTGAATTTATTGTATGACTTCTTTTATGGCATCACCTTGTTGTTCTGTTAATAACCAACGAAGGGCACTTGTATTAATCCATTCTCCATTTCTATTTGATTCAATGAAATTTTTCATTGCATGATTGGATTCATGAATGTCGCTACAAATTTTGACAATTTTTTCTTTGTCACACCTTCCATCCAATATCTTCCATAATGTCTTCATTACATTCTTTCCAATATGCATAGTATCAAACAAATGCACATCAAGAAGCTGCTCATAGTAGGGAAACCTATAAAATTTTCTGGGATAACTCTTTAGTCCCTTTGGAAGGTGCTCAGTAGTGTTGCCTTGATGACATTCACGATCATCAATCACATAATCAACAATCAAAACACAATAAAAATATACAAATTCCAAACATAAACCGTTAGGAAGAATGGTAGTACCTTGATGATTAATTCTATTATATTCCAACTTCCATAAGTGAGGTGTCATTCTCTGTGGCTTAGATGTAGTCTCTTCTTTCCCATTGAAAAGATGTTTTTTGGTAATTCGATAGTTATGATTTTTGTGGAGAAATTTTCTATACTCATCAAACCCCTGCTTTCCTAAAATTTTTGAATAACGAGATTTCATCTTTGGACCACAAATTGGACATGCAAATTTTCCCTTTGTTTGAAGACCTACAAGGTAATGATACAATTGGATTAAATATGTTAATTTTTATTTTTAGAATTATCATGTGCAACTTGAATTCACCATAACATACCATAAAAATATGTTAGCCCTGGGGCATCATGTATTGTCCATACAAGCATTGCATGGAATTGAAATTGTTTGTCTCCTATTGGTCTAGGAATGTCATACATAGTGACACCTTTCCATAACTCCACCAACTCATCGATAAGAGGCTCAATATAAACATTCATATCTTTAACTTGGTATTTACCTGGTTGAATGAACAACAACATTACATAATTATTGTGACCATTTTACTACAAGATTTATAATTACATGCAGATAACTATTAAATGATCAAATACCTGGAACAATCATTGCCAACATAATGTGCTCCCTCTTTATTGACATCCATGGAGGAATGTTATTGTTGATGACAAAAATAGGCCAAACAGTGCAAACAGATCTTAGCTCTCCAAATGGATTGGCATCATCCGCTGCCACTGAAAGCTTGATATTTCAAGGTTCTTTGATAAAGTGCGGCCACTTTTCCTCTATGTCCTTAAATATAGAACCATCCGTAGGAATTCAAATAATGTCATCTTGACTCCTATTATGTGCATGGTAATCCATAAATTGTGCCAAGCTACTACACCTAAATAATCTTTGCAAACGTGGTATAATGGGGATGTAACGAAGAACCTTGTGTGACACCTTTTTTATTATTTGATTTATTCGATATCTACTCATATGACATTCAGGGCATTCTATTCCAAATTCATGTTCTTTATGATAAATAATATAATCATTGGGATAAGCATCTATTGCTTGATACTCTATTCCAATATCTTTCATAGTGGCACATAATTCTCAATATGAGCGAGGGAGAATATTCGATGGTGGTAACAAGAACTCACCTATCAATCTATAGAAAAAATAAAATATGTTGTTAATATTAACAATATTTATGGTACATGTTTCACCATTTAATTACTATAATGACATATATGACATACCGTAGCATACGTGACATTGTTGTGTTGGATAAACCATTCATAATCTTCAAGTTCAACAACAACAATACAACAGAGAGAAGAGTTTTTTGGGAGCCTTCATAAAGGGGTGTGGCTGCCTTCTCAAGTAGAGATATATCATGGATGACATCAACATCATCCTAATCATCATCATGAGTTACGCCAATACCAAATGTGTCATGGATCAATGTATTAGTACCATCATCTAGTGCATCATCGTCATCTTCCATGGGATCATAATCTTCAGCTTCAATATTTGCACCTCCATGATCCTCCACTTCCAAAGTCATATTTTCAATATTTGCACCTCCATGGTCCATATCATGTACTCCCCTAGGGAGGTCGACCTATATTAAAATGATGAACACAAATAAACCATGATAATGATCTCATCATCAGGTGTATTTCATATATATATATATATATATATATATATATATATATATATATATTAATTGTTAAATAAATATAATGAAAAACTTACCAATTCATGATAATCAAAGCCTCCTTCAATGTGACCATTATCCCTACAATGTCTCTTAGCTATTTTGATTAGCAATCTTCTAATGTTTAAGCCTTTACAATTATTGTAGGGACAATAACATTTTCCATCGCCTTTTCTTTTCAAGTTCGACCACAATCTATTGATTGCATCCCCATTACCTTCTTCACTTGGATTGTCTGACATGATGCTTCTTCACTTAGATTATCTATAACCTAATTATATATAGAAATTGAAAAATTAGTTATGAAATGATGTTGTAGTATAGTATACCAAATTGAAACACTTATATTATTGTAGTCTTCCACCTCAAACTCTTTCCTATTGTGGCAAGAAAGAAAGATATTCAAATAATATAGTAGTTTGTAAATCAAAATAAAATGGAGGCAATTTTTTGATTGAGGGTGCAGGAAACAACACCCGTCAGTACTTTTATCGAATTGTAAATTTCAATTTTGAACCATTCTATGAATATAGAACATGGATGTAATCTTAGAAAATAACAAAATGTAGACATGACAGATTACTTATTTTGTTATTCTACATTACTTACTATTTGAGTGCACATTCCACCTGCAACTTGATCAAGTCTTGTTTGATGCTTCAATTTTGTGTTAATTGTCCTGTAGAAGTACACAATTTTGTATTTGTCCAATATGTTATTCAAAAAAAAACAATAGAATAAAATACTTGTTGAGAAAGGTCATCATAGCAGTATCAAAAACTTGAGATTTAAGGTAACACAACATTATAAGACTCTTACATTCAACCTTCAACTCATGCACCTAATAGATAGGAGAAAAAATACATGAAATTAAAAAATTTAACCAATGAATTATGTTTTTCTTCTCATCTTAATTGGCCAAATTTATATGAGATTCTAAAGAAGGCCTCACTCTTAATCAGCCAAATCTTCCTTGTACCACACAAAAAAACTATGTGATAACTATGTCTACTCCAACCTTAATTGTTTAAGAATTCATCATATCAGATAAAGTGTATTTAAGAATTGTTGGGATTGGTCCTTTGGCATGTATTAAATAGAATACAATTTTCAGCATATTATTATCACTCTATTTCTTTGTTGTAAACATGCCATTGGTTCAGTTTTGTAAAAAAAAATTGTGTTAGATGCATTTAAAATTATCTTCATTGTCTTCCAATTGTCTAAATGCTTCTTTATTTGTCAACCAATTAATACATGCTACTATATAAAGAAGACAATCAGAAGACAATGAAGATTTGTCTGACAAAAATGAATACACTAAATTGAACCAATGACATGTTTACAAAAATTATCATAACTTGCAAGCAAACTTGAAACAATGGCATGTTTATAACTCATTAAGAGTGAGGAATAGCTTGTGCAAGGGTGAAAGTAGTTTTGATCATTTTGGTCGTGACTGTTCCTCTACATAGTTAGGAAATGTAACTGTCTAATGATTATATGTAATGTTGAATGGATTAAATGCTTTATTCTTGGTATAAGTGAATGGAAGGAATAGTGTTGGTGTTAGGTTTCATTTATTATTGAATTCAATGGTTTCCAAGATGTGTTGAGGAATTTGCTCCTTGTTTAATGTTAACTGTTCCTATACAATCCACTCATACAACAATGAAATGCTATGTGGAAGGGATGGTTGATAGTGTTCCTTGAGGGAAGGGGGATTTTGAAAGACTTGTTATCATTGTATTGTGTATTTCCAATATGTTTGGATGCAGGGCAGACCAGGAGAATGAAGGATCACTCACCGATTGCATGATAACTTGGTTTTGAAGGGTCACTGGTTGAGGGGACAATCAAGGTCCCGATGATTGGGCCATTGGAGAACCCTATTTCTTTTTATTAATTTCTATTCAAATTGGATGCATGGATTTCTTGTGAATTATCAGCTGCTATGTATCCTACAACTGCATCCATAAATCTGCATATACTTCTCTATGATTGTAAGCCACTTAGAGATCAAAATAGAGAAACTAAATCAAAATCATTCTTTGTCCTATTTCCTTTTAACAAAGTCTCAACTATCAATGATACAATATACAATTGATGCCCTAAGATATCAAATATACAAGTTGTGCCTACCTAGAAGCTCACCAGGAGAATGAAGGATCACTCACTGATTGCATGATAACCCAGTTTTGAAGGGTCACTAGTTGAGGGGACAGTTAAGGTCTGGATGATTGGGCCATTGGAGGACCCTATTTCTTTGTATTAATTTCTATTCAAATTGAATGCATGGATTTATTGTGAATTATCGGCTGCTATGTATCCTGCAACTACATCTGTAAATCTGCATATACTTCTCTAGGGTTGTAAGCCACTTAGGGATCAAAATAGAGAAACTAAATAAAAACCCAATTTTGAAGGGTCATTGGAAGAGGGGAATGAAGGATCACTCACTGATTGCATGATAACCCCACCATGCATTCTTTCCTTTAATTTTCCACAATATCTCAAAGTATGATCATTATTCTTTACTTTCTTCTATATGCTATTCTTTCTATGGTTTTGTTATCTCATAAATATATCAAAAATATTGCAGATGTGCATATAAAAGTAAAATATTGTCCTTCAATTGTTCCACATTGAAGCATTTCATCTTTGGAGTATTCGCTTCGTTTGTACAATATCTGTAAAAAATGGTTCCCATATTTCTTCAAGATCTATTTTAATCTTTATATTGCAATTTTGATTAGATTCAACCTATAGTTGATTTCATTAGTATTTTATAACATATACTCCTAATGTGAAATGTGGAGAGAAAGAAAGAGACACACTAGGTATGAATTACACGATATACCCATCATCACTTAGCACTTAAATAATAAATTATGGATAGGGAACAACCCCCTAACCTCTGGATGTTTGTTTCATGTTGGCCTCTTATTATATGCAAAGGTAGACCTATCTTAATTAGGCTAACAACCATAGTGTAGGGGCCATAAATTATGGAACCCAAAATAGTGCACACTTGTATTAAATTAGGTTCAGTATACTACAAGGGAATGCAAACCATGCAATAGTGCCTCATGGGGATGGAAGAAACCCTTCACCAAGAAGATGGTTGTGTTTGCAATATTTACTAGAGGCAAAGAACATAATCTGGTTCCAGCAATTACTCCTAGAAGATAATGGCACCCACAAAACACTTGGAAAAGATAGCACTCACTATATCTTTTATCACTCTTTTAAAGCTGGGACAATAAATCTCAAAGATTGATCAACGAGTTCTTGAACACAAAGAACCATTGACATATATGATTCATGTGTACAATAGCCAACAACCAGTTGTTCCAATCATGGTGTCCAATAATTATGTTAGAAAAATCATCTACAAATCCCTTACACAACCATAATATATTCAAACCATGAACTATAAGAACCTAACAATGGGACTAACAAAGATATAGTCTAAAAAAATCTTGATCATATTCCACCCTATTGTAAGGCCCAAGAGGTAACTCTATCTTAAAGCTACACATTCCTCTAGATGAAGCTCAAAGGTCAGGTAGCTGAAGCATAGCAATACTTGAATGAATATAGGAATAATTTGATGTATAATCATTTGCTAGCTTGGTTTGTGGGTTTTCCACATAATATTTTCCCTTTAACCACATTTATAGTTTGAGAAAATCAGAAAAAATTATTTCAGATTTATATTATCCTTTTGAACTAGCACACTACCATCAAAATACATAATCATTGGTCATCTCAAGAAAATTCCTATTTATTAGTAGGATATCCTTATAAAAATTTGATGCATGGATTTCTTGTGAATTATCGACTACTATGTATCCTACAACTATGGAAGGAATAGTGTTGGTGTTAGGTTTCATTTATTATTGAATTCAATGGTTTCCAAGATGTGTTGAGGAGTTTTCTCCTTGTTAGGTTTCATTTATTATTGAATTCAATGGTTTCCAAGATGTGTTGAGGAGTTTTCTCCTTGTTTAATGTTAACTGTTCCTGCACAATCCACTCATAAAATAGTGAAATGCTATGTGGAAGGGATGGTCGATAGTGTTCCTTGAGGGAAGGGGGATTTTGAAAGACTTGTTATCATTGTATTGTGTATTTCCAATATGTATGGATGCAGGGAAGACCAGAAGAATGAAGGATCACTCACTGATTGCATGATAACCCGATTTTGAAGGGTCACTAGTTGAGGGGACAGTCAAGGTCCGGATGATTGCACCATTGGAGGAACCTATTTCTTTGTGGTAATTTCTATTCAAATTGGATGCATGGATTTCTTGTAAATTATCGACTGCTATGTATCCTGCAACTGCATCCGTAAATCTCCATATACTTCTCTAGGGTTGTAAGCCACTTAGGGATCAAAATATAGAGACTAAATCAAAATCGTTCTTTGTCCTATTTCCTTTTAACAAAGTCTCAACTATCAATGATACAATATACATTTGATGCCCTAAGCTATCAAATATACAAATGGCACCTACCTAGAAGCTCACTAAGCGAATGAAGGATCACTCACTAATTGCATGATAACCCAATTTTGAAGGGTCACTGGTTGAGGGGAGAGTTAAGGTCTAGATGATTGGGCCATTGGAGGACCCTAGTTATTTGTATTAATTTCTATTCAAATTGGATGCATGGATATATTGTAAATTATTGGCTGCTATGTATCCTGCAACTGCATCTATAAATCTGCATATAATTCTCTAGGGTTGTAAACCACTTAGGGATCAAAATAGAGAAACTAAATAAAAATCATTCTTTGTCCTATTTCCTTTTAAAAAAGTATCAACTATCAATGATACAATACATTTGATGCCCTAAGCTATCAATACAAATGGCACCTAGATAGAAGCTCACGGGTTGTCCATTTGATAACCAGAGTCAACATTTCAAAAAAAATGGATATCCTTGAGCACAAGCACCAATAACATCAAATAATGGAGTTAAAGCATGGGCTAAGGCATGACACTAGTACAATGTAGTCATTTCAGTGATAGCAATTTACAATGGCGTCATTAAACATATATGCCAGTAATATCAACAAACATGAATCCAAACATTTGAATATAGTGAATCGATATCCTTGAGCACAAGCACCAATAACATCAAATAATAGAGATAAAGCACTGGCTACGACACGACACTAGTAGAATGCGGTCATTTCAGAGAGCATTCATGATCAAATAAAATGAAATGCATTCGAATGTGATGCTAGAGGCTCGAAAGATGAAGAAATCACATACCTTCTCCCGTGCTCAACTTTCGCTCCTTTTCTCCCGCTCCCTCTATCCAATCAAAATAAAAATGATGAGGTCATTTCACTTTTTTTTTATCTATACTCTGAATCTGTCAGAATTTTGATGGTCAATTAAACACCCATAAGAATACTGACATCATCAGGGCCTATTACAAAAAAAAAACACCAAATTCGTAATAAAAAGTTACCCATTGGAAAATTTTGTCAAAATTTGGCCCCAAATGTAGTAGTGTAACATATTTCAATCTCTTCATAGATTGTCTGACACATTAAAGGAAAGACTACAAAAGCACGGGCAACACAATCTAGGCTCTGGCGGTTATTCAAAACTTGCTGCATGAGTTGTAAGTGTTAATATTGTTAGAATTGAATGAGGAAAAATACAATCTGTAGATGGCTTTTAACACTGAAAATAATTCTTTGATCTTTATAACATTTATTTATAATTTGAAATCTTTTTTTGTTTTGATGAAACAATAAAATAAAATTTGACGATACAAATGTAGGATGTGGAGTTCAATGTAAGTCTCATAGAAGAGTACAAGAGAATTGGCTTCCAACAAGGCTATAAAGTTGTGGCAGAAAGAATAAGAAGTGCACAAGGTTCTACTGATGGATCCATCGTGGTAAGTAAGTTAAATAGATGATATTTCTGAATAAAGTGAAATTGTAAAACCTTATTGAATGGGGGAAATATGAGATCTACTTCTAAATCCAAATTCCCAAAGGAGAGATCCAAATTGATCAACCAAAAGGTTAATGCACAATTGAATCAATCTATGGAGAATATGAATGAAGGAGAAAACCTTATATTTCCCTATTAAGAAATGTGTGTCTTAAATCTAAAATAATTGAAAGACAAGTACTAACCTCAAAGTAGAGCAGATCTAGAAAATGCTAATTTTTGGTGTCTGTGTGCAGTTTCGGGAAATTCTGCAACTTGTTTCGGATTGGAAATGCCGAGGTGAAGAAAACCCAAAAAACTTTTATCTTTCTGATAGTAGGTAGTCTTTGACCCCGATAAAAGGTCAAAGACTGCTTTGAGATTTTGAAGGTCATCCTTGATTTTATTCACGGATCTCGAAAGTTCACCAAAAAGGGTATCCAAATCCAAGCTTAGATCCCCGGTTCCGCACTTGTACCTACAAGAAAAAGAGAGTTTTTGTTGTTTTTTGGGGGGTTTGGCTTGGTCAAACCCCGATTTGGAATCAACCTTAATATTGAAATTGAAATGGAGAATGATAGCAACTATTAGAAGTAGATCTAACAATGAAGCTATGCAATTCAATAGATATGCAATTGTATTTTGAATGTAAACAAGTATGTTGATATGAAAGCTTGAACATAACACTAACAAATGTAAATCAAAACCTCCATGATTGTATGCTTGGAATCCACCTTGATAGAATAATGAATGGATCTAGAAGATGAACAAAGGATCTTGAAGGAAGATCACACCACCATGATGGATAGATCTAGGGTTTGAATGATGAAACTTGCATGCTTGAACCAAATCCCTTCAATAGCATGAATGCTTGGATCCTTGATCTTCAATGGGGAACTTGAATGCTAAAACTTGATCACCAATGTCTCCTTGAGAGTGAGATATGAAAACCTTTGATTGATATCCTTCTCACAAAACTTGATTGATAATGGATTGCAAAACTTGATGATGAATTGATGGAGAAAATGAGAGAGGAAGGCTTCCTTTTATAGTGATTTAGGGTACAAACTTCTAGAGAAGGCCGACATTGGGGAATTAAATCCCAATTAACCTTAACCCCTAGAAATAGACCCATATTAAATGAAATTTAAGGATTTACCATCCTGAAATCCGAAATGGCCGACCTGGAGGTGGGAAAAATAATCTTTCTGAAATCTGATATTCGAAAATCAGAAAATCCTAAAATTTGAACCCTGGGTCAAAGATGAGGTAGATCCCACCCTAGGTCAGGGTTGAGGTCATCCCTGACCTAGGTCAGGGTCTAGGTCATCATTGACCCTCAAGGTCATCTTTGACCCTCAAGGTCATCTTTGACCCTCAAGGTCATCTTTGACCTTGAGGTAAAAAATCAAGGACCTCAATCCAGAATACTAGTAAATGCAGAAATATATTGAAAATAGGGACAGAGAGAAGCAGAATGGGGGGAACAAGTTACATCCAAGCAAAGAGATGATCAAGACACTTGACATGACCCCAGACTACTTACTCGGATGCCTAAATGCTCTTAACATGGAAGTGCTTCCATTTTAAGACGATACATTAAGCCCCCACTTTAGCAAGAGTATGGACTCGATGCAAACTCTTGGTAAAGGAGAAGAAAGAAGAGATCCAAGTGGATTCACAACAAGATAAAATAACACTTAGCTAAGGACACAGGCCCACAGACTAAGGGTTCTAACTCCACATACGTGCACGAGGGTGCCAACAAAACAAGGGTTAGTACAAACAACCCAAATCAATTAGCTTAAGAAACCTTGCTAAGAAATATTTCTCATAATAATATCATATTTGGAAAGCTATCATAAGAGCATAAATGATTACATAAGAAATACAAGAGAAACACTATAAATAACATAACTTCATGATCCTGTCCTACTAGCATGAAAGAGAAGAGAGAGAAAGGGAAAAGAGTGATTAAATCACCTACTAAGATTCCCACCTTACCATGAATCACCCTAAAGGGAGAGCCCTAACAGGTTCACCCATAAACTGTGCTTGCAATTGTAATGCATCTTCTAACGGCTTCTAGAATACCCATAGATCCACTTTCTTGTATCACTATGAATATGAAATGCATGTCTCCTTAGGATTTAGAAACTTATGTGCGTTACCTTTGGAAGATTTAGCATATTTGAAATGCATGTCCCTTCAGGCTTTAGCAACTTATGTGCGTTACCTTCCAGGATTTAGCATATTGAAAAACTCAAAAAATACGTGTCTCCTAAGGATTTATCAACTTATGTGCATTACCTTCGGAAGATTTAGCATATAAATATGTGTCTTTTCAGGATTTAGAAACTTATGTGCGTTACCTTCCAAGATTTAGCATGTAAAAATAAAAAACTATAGTACAAGGGAGATCCTATATATGCCCCCCTCCTTATCGTGGCAGTCTACTAGACAAGATAAGGAAGAGGAAGAGGATACTTACTTCACAATGCAAGGATATATCCTATTTACAACAATGTACACTATATTCTTAGCAAGGGATATTAACCCCTCCATCCAAGAACATAGATAATCATGAAAAGAATATGTCGCTCATGGAAAAAGAATCCTCAAAGAAAGAGATCTTATCAACAAGACCCGCACCAAAGAGGAGTGCTTTAGATAAAACATCATCTTTCAATAGCGGGAACAAAGATTCAATCATCAAGCCCTCTGCAAACAAGAGGAAAGAGGAATCTTTGGAATGAGGGAAATAACCCTAACACCAAAGCAAGGGTGAAAGTTTATAAAGAACATAATCTGCAAAATAGAGAAGAAGTGACGACTTAGGACAACAACTTCTCATATAAGAAAGTTATCCATAGTCAAAATATCTGTCCATATGATGAATTAATATTATAATATAAACAAAGACCACTAAGCTAAGGAAAGGAAGTTCCCTAGACAAAGAGAGAAGAAATAACTTTTCCCCCTAGTAATAGAAACAAGGGGTATCTTTGTAAAACAAATGTCTTAGAAAAGATATCTTGAAAAAGATGAACCTAATGCAAAATCATGGAGAGAAAGAATACCAATTAAGCCCCAATTAAAGACCTAATGGAACCTAGGATACTGGATAAAAATACACCTCTTGCCCCCTAGTCATGAGACAAGAGGGAAGAGAAGATCTATATTATATCAGGATGAGGGGAATCCCCTATATCAAAATTATGAAGGAATTGTAAAACCACACGAGAATGAGGTATATTTTCTAAAGCAGCTCTTTCTCTAACATATAACTTGAAATGTTTACAATCAGCAAGTAAATATTTATTTCTATAATGAAAAGGACATTTATATTTGTATAAAGCATCTATCGGCATAGGTCTAAAGATTTCTTTCTTGGAATTCATTAACTCAACATATACCTTCTTAGCCACTTCTTGATGAACATTAGGATTTTCTTGTTTAGGTGTAGGGAGAAGAATATGAAGAGGAGGATGATGATCAACCTTACCTACCTTGACTTAAGATTTGGAACAACCAATACCATGCATATCCAGTTTAGGGGGTATATGAATTGGAAACCTAATACCATGCTCATGAACTCCAAGCCCTAAACCTCTATAACCTTGTTTAGTCACCATATTATATCCGGTAGTGTACATAGCATGTAAACCTTCTACAAGAGGTGATTTTTTATCATGTTCATGAGTAAAGGCTGCATAAGGTGGAATAATAGGTTTTGAAGAAGTTGTTGTACCCTTTCCTTTAATATCATCATGAATCGGAGGAGAAGGTAAATCAAATAATTCTTGCACATTTGCATTTTGAACTATAGCTTGAATCCCATCATAAGTACGGGAAGAACTAGGGATAGAAAATGGAGAATTAGGTATCGGATTAGGAATAGGAAGATTAGGAATCAGATTAGGATTAGGATTAGGAAGATTAGGAATTGAATTAGGATTAGGAATATTAGGAGATGGTGTATCATCTACCAAATTTTCCACATAATCCAAAAGAGTAATAAGGCTACCACATAAATCTTTAATAAAAGTTTTGAATGTAGGAAGTCTAGTATCAGTCAATTTCATAAAAGCATAAGCAAGTGCAAAATGAAGTGTCATCAACATAATGAAATGAATGATACTCTCATAAACATCATAAGTATGATAAGAGATGCTAAAAGAAGGGTAATAAAGAACATGACCACACACCAAAGCATCTTAACAATCGCCATAGTAAATGAAAATGCAAGGAATGTGTTTATATTTTACTGAATATATAGATTTTTTTGTATTTTTGAATTAAAAATGCAAGATCATAAACTAAATCTAATCTTAAAGGGAAATCTAACACCAAAAAGAAAGAGAGTAAGTATGTCGGGTTCACCAAAATGAATAAGGTGAAATTGTATCACCTTATTGAATGGGGGAAATATGAGATCTACTTCTAAATCCAAATTCCCAAAGGAGAGATCCAAATTGATCAACCAAAAGGTTAATGCACAATTGAATCAATCTATGGAGAATATGAATGAAGGAGAAAACCTTATATTTCCCTATAAAGAAATGTGTGTTTGAAATCTAAAATAATTAAAAGACAAGTACTAACCTCAAAGTAGGGCAGATCTGGAAAATGCTGATTTCTGGTGTCTATGTGCAGTTTCGAGAAATTTTGCAACCTGTTTCAGACTGGAAATGCCGAGGCGAAGAAAACACAGAAATTTTTTATCTTTCTGACAGTAGGTAGTCTTTGACCCCGATAAAAGGTCAAAGACTACTTCAAGATTTTGAAGGTTTTCCTTGATTTTGTTCGTGGATCTCAGAAGTTCACCGAAAAGGGTATCCAAATCCAAGCTCAGATCTGCAGTTCCACACCTGTACCTACAAGAAAAAGAGAGTTTCTATTGTTTGTTTGGGGAGTTTGCCTTGGTCAAACCCCAGTTTAAAATCAACTTTAATATTGAAATTGAAATGGAGAATGCTAGCAAGTAGTAGAAGTAGATCTAACAATGAAGCTATGCAATTCAATAGATATGCAATTGTATTTTGAATGTAAACAAGTATATTGATATGAAAGCTTGAACATAACACTAACAAATGTAAATCAAAACCTCCATGATTGTATGCTTGGAATCCACCTTGATAGAAGAATGAATAGACTAGAAGATGAACAAAGGATCTTGAAGGAAGATCACACCACCAGGATGGCTAGATCTAGGGTTTGAATGATGAAATTTGCATGCTTGAACCAAATCCCTTCAATGACATGAATGCTTGAATCCTTGATCTTCAATGGGGAACTTGAATGCTAAAACTTGATTACCAATATCTCCTTGAGAGTGAGATATGAAAACCTTTGATTGATATCCTTCTCACAAAACTTGATTGATAATGGATTGCAAAACTTGATGATGAATTGATGGAGAAAATGAGAGAGGAAGGCTTCCTTTTATAGTGATCTAGGGCACAAACCTCTAGAGAAGGCCGACATTGGGGAATTAAATCCCAATTAACCTTAACCCCTATAAATGGACCCATATTAAATTCAAGTTAAGGATTTACCATCCCGAAACCCGAAATGGCTACCCGAAGGTGGGAAAAAGAATATTTTCGAAACCCGATATCTAGAAATCAAAAAATCTTGAAATTTGAACCCTGGGTCAAAGACGAGGTAGACCCTATCCTAGGTCAGGGTCGAGATCATCCCTAACCTACGTTAGGTTCTAGGTCGTCATTGACCCTCAAGGTTTTCTTTGACCTTGAGGTCAAAAAACCCAAGACCTCAATCCAGAATACTAGGAAATGCAGAAATATATTGAAAATGAGGACAAAGAGAAGCAGAATGGGGGGAACAAGTTAGATCCGAGCAAAGAGATGATCAAGATGCTTGACATGACCCCAGAATACTTGCTCAAAGGGCTAAATTCTCTTAACATGGAAGTGCTTCCATTTTAAGATGATACAATTTCAAATTTAATTATTTACCAATTAGTTTATTTGATGTTAAGTTCCAACATAAAGTGAGTAAATTTGTTTTAAGTAAGAAAACAATGATAACATGAATGCGTATGAAATTGAAATGCAGCCTATCGATTCTTGTCATACACAACTTGTGCATGTTGATGACAATGAGGATGGGCATCAGAGTAATACAAGTAAACATCTTAAATTGATTGGTGTAGTAATACAAATTTAATTGTAATTGGTGTTTGGATTAATGTAACAATTTGTATTGCAGCTGTAGAGAGTGTAGAGGCCGTTGTTAATGAACAGGTTGAGGTTGAGGCTGAGGCCAGACAAACTGACCTTGATGTTGATGATGTGACTAGATCAGGTAAAGAGCTATATGATTATGGCCTATAAAGTACTAAAATACTTTAAAATGTTTTTAATTGTAATAAAATATTTTTAATTTAACCCTTTTATATGTTATTGCAGATGACCCCCCTTTGCATCAATAGAGAACTAGGCATGCATTGAGATCTAATGAGAGGGTAGGTGATCATCATGATGATATCGATACTCCTCTTAGCGATTACTTCTTAAAAACTAGAAATCAAAAGAAAAAAAAGAAATGATTGTCATCTATGCACCTTAATTGATAATGGCTGATTTTTATATGCCAATGAATTTAATTATGTGATATTGAATGTTCGTAAATTTTATAATGTGTTAATGAATGTTATCACATGATAATTAATGAATGTTACATTTTATTAATGTGTCAATGAATGTTAATGAATGTTATCGTGTGATAATTAATGAATGTTACATTTTATTAATGGATGAAATAATGAATGAATGTTAGATGTTAATCGGGAATTTAGAGTGATGTTAGGGGGGGGGGGGGGGGAATGAGCTTCCACCTTCACATGGTTGGCCCTATTTAGTACAGAATATAAAATTATTCTTGAAACAAAGTGAAGCTCAATAAGATTGTTCCTTATATAGGGTCTCAAGTGTAGCCTTTATCCCACTCTCAACATTGCAAGGCTTCAAGTGGTGTTTTGAGATTGGTTTATCCATTTCCCACTAACATCTTGTCTTTCTCTTAAGAACTCTTACCAAGCTCTAATACATGGATGAGCAGAAGATGTCCCTTACAGGCTACACATATATAATATGGTAGATCTAGGGAACAAATATACTACAACATAGAATGAGTCAACTCGAATCTATAGTTTCTTCATTCAAAATGAAAATTCAAATTACAAGCCATATTTTAGATTTAATATTCATATTCATCTTCATCATGATCATAGCCATCATGGTCAACATTTGGTTCAGCTTCATTTGAACCACACTCCATGCTGGGTACCATTATAAGGCATGGAGTGTGGTCATACCCATGTTACCATAATAATGAGTTAGCTTATAAAATTATGAATAAAATACCTCCTGTATCATATTTATAATATTGCAAGTGCATTTGGGATTGGCCGAGGCACCCAAGTTCCTACCAAAAGAACCCAAGTCAAACCTAGAGGAGAACAAAAGTAGAACCGGAACCCAGCCTCAAACAAAGAACCAGATAACCTGTCTTTTTTCTAATTCAAGTTTATTTCTGAATTCTTCTCCAATTCCAACCTGATTATTCCATATTTTGTTTTCTAATTTTCCTTCTTCCTCACTCCAAATTATGTTATATTGTTATTTCCTTTTACTAATTGTGTTATTTCAAGGATCACCACCCATGACTTGGTTAAGATGATGAATGTTGTCAATGCCTTTATTACCAAGGAATCACCGCCCACCATTAATGAATATTAATGATCATTGTTTCCTAAGGGTAATCACTATTTGTGTATGTTGATCACCCTCTACGTATCACATAGCATCTAGCTAACTACAACATGTGTAGCCTAGAGTGACACTAAATATTCCATAGGATTGTAGGGAAACTCAGGTGTGGAAAATAGCTTCCTACGCTAATCTCTATAGGAGAGTATTGTGCAAATTCTTATAAATCCTTACAATTTCAGATTCGTTAACTACTTTAACAAATATATTGCAACCACATACCATACATATAGAAAAATAGAGAATGACACAATGATATACCCTGGGGAAAACCTTTCGGTAAAAAACCCCAGCACTCCAAAACCTGCACAATGTATTATCTTCAACACAAAGATTACAATACACTTGCAATGCAAGTTCTTTCAGGAAATGAGAGACAAAGCCAACAAGACTTAAATTTTTGTTATATCTCTCCCATAGGAGCAACATCATATATATAGACTCCTCTGGACCCAAAAATAGGCACAACCACCAAGACCCATGCACAAAGCCACATGTACACAGTTGTTACATGCAATCCCAAGGATAGGTGTCCATCCCTAGAATAGACTATGACAGCTTGTCATAGAATCTGCCAAAAAAATGGTCACAAGAGAAGTGTAAGAGAATCTGTCATACCAACCTATTTTTGGCATATTCTCTTACACACACCAACCACTTCTTCTTGGGTGCCCAAATAGGCCCAAGTCATAAGATGCTCTTACACCTATCATAGCACATTCCTTAAATAGTTCTTACGCGTCATAGGAATCCATCATGACCGTTTTAGTCATGATCTCCTTACGCACAAGATGCTGACACATCAGGCGGAGTGACACATCAACATGCCAACTAGATATGTACACTCACACTTAATCACATTATTTGCAAAAAATACATTTAAAAAAAAATAATAAGAATAGGAATTATCCAAGGTTGAGACACCTTATTCCTAACATTCTCCCACTTGTCGAACACCTTGTAAGAGCAACAGGATCATAACAGGAACTTTAACCATTATAGGCCAAAAGGCCCATAGACTCTGAACACCATCTGAACTTCTCAGTGCCCACTGGTTTTGTTAATGCATCTACAACATTCTTCACAGTATCTACCTTCTCCAAATTTACCTTTCCATCTTCCACCATATCTCTCACAAAGTGAAACTGCACATCAATGTGCTTTGTTTTGGCATGGAAAGTTGGATTCTTTGCAAGGCAAATAGCACTCTGACTATCACACCAAATAGTAATTTGTTCTGCATCAACACCAACATCAGAACACAATCTTCTAAGCCAAATGGATTCTTTACAAGCATGAGTAGCAACCATGTACTCAGCTTCTATAGTGGACAAAGCAACCACAGGTTGTCGCTTACTCATCCAACTGATGGCACCACCAAACATAGTGAACACATAAGCACTGGTGGATCTCCTGCTGTCAATATCACCTGCCCAATCTGAATCCACAAACCCACGAATACAAACTAAATGTGGAGATCCAGAAGAGTTACCATGATAACATATGGAGTAATTTGGTGTACCCCTCAAATATCAGAATACTCGCTTAACTGCATCCCAATGTACCTGTCCAGGATTAGCCATAAACCGACTCAGGACTCCCACTGCTTGGGCAATGTCTAGTCTAGTACAGACCATAGCATACATAAGACTACCAACTGCACTAGCATAAGGTACTCTACTCACGTCCTCCACCTCACTAGGAGATTTTGGACAATCATCTACAGATAACTTTATTCCCATAGAAATAGGAACACATAGTGGTCTACAATCTGCCATGCTGAACCTGTCCAACATAGACTTCACATACTTACTCTGACTCAACCAAAGTTTTCTGTTAGACCTGTCTCTACTGATTTCCATACCCAAGATGTACCTAGCTGCCCCAAGATCTTTCATCTCAAACTATGCTGACAACTGAGATTTAAAATCAGAAATCATACCCTTACCCTTCCCAAACAGTAACATATCATCAACATATAATGCAACAATAAGAAGGCGATCATTTTCAACTCTAAAATAAACACAATGATCTGATTTTGATCTTACAAATCTAATTGACAACACAAAGGCATCAAACTTAAGGTACCAAATCTTAGGAGATTGCTTCAAACCATATAAAGATTTCTTTAATCTGCAAACTAAAGATTCTTTACCTTTAACAATGTAGTGCTCAGGCTGTGACATATAAATCTCTTCCTCCAAATCACCATGAAGGAAAGTTGTCTTCACATCCATCTGTTCTATCTCTAAATCATATGATGCAACAAGAGATAACAGAAATCTAATGGATGTCAACTTTGCAACAGGAGAGAATATTTCACCATAATCTATTTCCTCTACCTGTGAATACCCCTTTGCAACCAATCTAGCTTTATACCTTTCAACACTGCCATCTGCACAGAATTTCTTCTTGAACACCCATTTACAGCCAACAGATTTTCTCCCTTTAGGAAAAGGTATAAGGTCCCAAGTTTTTTTTTTCTCCAATGAAGCCATCTCATCATCCATAGCCTCAATCCAGGAACCTGCATCTTCCATGCCCAAAGGCTCTTTCACAGATCTAGGCTCATTAGTGTTAGTAATCAAAGCAAAGGCACAACTAGAATCTAACATAGAATAACCAAACCTTTCTGGTTGCTTTCTTTCTCTCGTGGATCTCCTCAAGGGCTGCAGTTGAGGTTGTTCTTCCTCTTCTTCTAAACTATCAGAGCTGCTAGAGCTCTCCTCATCATTAGGCCCAACATGGTCTCTCTGTTCAGTCTTCTCAAGGGTAGGAGGCAACTGACAACATCTTTTTCCTTTTCTTTTTCATCTGGTTGTAGCACAATAGGAGAAGATGTTAGCTCTCTGAAAATAACATTTTTACTATACAACACCTTACTAGTCACAGGATCCCAAAGCTTGTATCCTTTCACACCAGCACTATATCTGATGAAAATACATTTAACGGCTTTGTTTTCCAACTTAGATATTTTCTCCTTTAGAACATGTGCATAAGCTTCACAACCAAAAACATGAAGATGTCTAATTGAAGGCTTCTTACCATACCACACCTCCATGGGTGTCTTACCAACAAGGGCTGATGTAGGAGATCTGTTAACCAGATAGCAAGCAGTGGCCACAGCTTCGGCCCAAAACCTTTGTTCTAAACCAGCTCCACTAAGCATACTCCTAGCCTTCTCCATTAGTGTCCTATTCATTCTCTCTGCAACTCCATTTTTCTGTGGGGTATAAGGAGTTGTCTTATGCCTCTCGATACCTTGTTCTTTACAGAACTGTTCAAACTCTGCTGAGCAAAACTCACCACCATTGTCAGTTCTCACACACTTAATCTTCTTACTAGTCTGATTCTCTACAAGAGCTTTAAATTCCTTGAACCGACTAAAGACTTGTGTCTTACTTTTAATGAAATAAATCCACGTCCTTCTACTGTAATCATCTATGAAAGATACAAAAAATACAGACTTGGAGATTGAAGGAACTTTTACAGGACCAAATACATCAGAATGAATAAGATCCAAAACATCAGAAGATTTGTGAGAACTAGAGTAAAACTAAACACGATTTTGTTTACCATAGACACAGTGTTCACAGAAATCAAACTTGAGATTGCAATCATTTAACCCCTCAATGAGATTTTTATTTTTCAAGGTTCTGAGACCCTTTTCACCAATGTGGCCAAATCTCATATGCCACAACATTGTCTTTTCTGCAGGAAGCTTACCTTCCAAAGTGTTTGCACTACCATCGGAACCAATAGCCATAGACTTCTTCACTGCTTGTTCAGATGGTGAGGATGAAGAACTATTACATAGAGGAATACATGCATCTAGCTGAAATAAGGTACCTCTCCTAGTACCCCTTGCAAGCACTATCGATCCTCTCATCATCTTGCATCCTTCTTTCGAAAAAACAACTTGCACACCTACATCATTCAACATACTTATAGATAATAGGTTTCATGCCAAACCTGGAATGTGCATAACTCTGTTGATTCCCTTTACTCATCCATCAGGAAAATTGATAGTGACCCTTCTGCATCCAACTATCTTTAGGTGAGAATCATCACCCAAGTATACCTTTCCACCATCGAACTCTTCATATTTTGAGAACCAGTTTCAATGAGAGGTCATGTGAAAAGATGCACCCAAGTCAACCAACCACAAATCATCAGATGCATGGGCTGCCAAAGCTGTGATGAATGCGTCGCCATCTTCTTGAGATCTTTCTGAAGTTGAATCTGAACCTTTCTTCTTCTTCTTTGGCTCTTTGCAGTCTTTACAGAAGTGCCCAGATTTATCACTGTTCCAAAATTTTGCCTTGGACTTATTGGAAGTCTTTGACTTCCCACGGGATTTGGATCTACCCTTATTGTCAGACTTATTGTCATTTTTCTTCCCTCTTTCAGTGGATCTCCCACAAACAGCAAGGGCTTCTTTTTCCAAAACAGAAACCTTTCTCCACATCTCCTTTGATAGCAGTGAAGACACCACATCATCCATTTTGAAGGTGACTAAAGTGCTTCTGAGATCCATCACAAGATGGTCCCATGAATCTGGTAAAGAACACAAAAGTGTGTAGCAACGATCCTCCTCCTCTAACTTGACACCAACTGATGTCAATTGTGCAGCCAGCAGATTAAATGCATTTAAGTGATCCATTAAGGATCCACCTTCCTCCATTTGCAGAGAGTACAACTTCTTCCTCAGGAACAACTTGTTCACCAGAGATTTGGTCTGATACACGGCCGCAAGTCTTTCCCACAAACTATTTGCGGTTTTCTCATCTAGAACATTCAGAAGGACTACATCGGTTAAACAGAGTCTTATGAGACCCTTAGCTTTACGGTCTTTGATATCCCAATCTGCTTGAGCTATAGTTGTTGGTCTTGTAGCACTTGAAGTCGCTTACCATAGGTCACGATCTTCCAACATGTCTTCCATCTTGAGTTTCCACAACTCAAAATTAGTGCCATTAAATTTCTCCACCTCCATTCTTCCATATGATGAACTTGCCATCTCAATCTACAAATAAGATTCAGAATGCTCTACAAAAAACTCCCACTCAAACTTGAGATCAGCTCAAAAAACCCTACCCAACAACTAGGATCAAAAGTTGATCAAGCTCTGATACCACTTGTAGGGAAACTCAGGTGCGAAAAATAGCTTCCTACGCTAATCTCTATAGGAGAGTATTGTGCAAATTCTTATAAATGTTTACAATTTCAGATTCGTTAACTACTTTAACAAATATATTGCAACCACATACCATACATATAGAAAAATAGAGAATGACACAATGATATACCCTGGGGAAAACCTTTCGGTAAAAAACCCCAGCACTCCAAAACCTGCACAATGTATTATCTTCAACACAAAGATTACAATACACTTGCAATGCAAGTTCTTTCAGGAAATGAGAGACAAAGCCAACAAGACTTAAATTTTTGTTATATCTCTCCCATAGGAGCAACATCATATATATAGACTCCTCTGGACCCAAAAATAGGCACAACCACCAAGACCCATGCACAAAGCCACATGTACACAGTTGTTACATGCAATCCCAAGGATAGGCGTCCATCCCTAGAATAGACTATGACAGCTTGTCATAGAATCCGCCAAAAAAAATGGTCACAAGAGAAGTGTAAGAGAATCTATCATACCAACCTATTTTTGGCATATTCTCTTACACACACCAACCACTTCTTCTTGGGCACCCAAATAGGCCCAAGTCATAAGATGCTCTTACACCTGTCATAGCACATTCCTTAAATAGTTCTTATGCGTCATAGGAATCCGTCATGACCATTTCAGTCATGATCTCCTTATGCACAAGATGCCGACACATCAAGTGGAGTGACACATCAACATGCCAACTAGACATGTACACTCACACTTAATCACATTGCAAAAAATACATTTACAAAACAAATAATAAGAATAGGAATTATCCAAGGTTGAGACATCTTATTCCTAACAAGGATTTGTCCCTCCCCCACTTAAGGATGATCCTACCCTTATAGCACATGTTGGTGCCTATCTTGATGCTAGTCCCTTGTGGAAATTTTCCTCCCTCTCCACTCCCATCTCCCCCATATCCTCCACCTACATCCCTATCTCCTCCCACATACACCTCCATTTGATCCCCCCTCCAACAATTGGTTAAATCAAAGACATATGAGATGGGATGAGTTCTTGTTGAGTTATACTTTTGTGTTGAAACATAGGAGTGGATAGTCAAATAAGGTTGTGGATGCATTGAGTAGAAGAAGAATTTTCTGACAGAGATGAGAGTGGAAGTGTTTGGATTTGATGAACTAAAGACTTTGTATGAGACATACCCTGATTTTGTAGAACCATGGAAGACTTGTAAGGAACCTGTTATAGCTGACTGAAGCAAGTGGTTGGATTATTTTATTCGTGAGGACATGTTATTTAGAGGAGTTTAGTTGTGCATACCTAGAGGATCAATGATAGATAATCTAATTAAGGAGAAGCATAGTGGAGGGCTTGCACATTATTTCAGAATTGATAAGACAATACGTTAGTTGAGTGAAAGGTAATTTTGGCCATAGTAAGGATATTCAGATAATTTTTTAGAGTTATAGATTTTGTCAAGTTTCTAAGGGAGTTAGTCAGAATTTTGGATTGTATACACCTTTACCTATACGAGTAGACCTTGGCAATATATTAGTATGGATTTTTTTTGGTATTTTCTAAGACACAAAGAGGTATGATTCTATATTTGTGGTAGTTGAAAATTTTTCTAAGATGTCGCATTTCATTCCTTGTAAGAAGATATTAGATGTTACATACATGTTTTTGACTTATTCTTTACAGAGATTGTGAGATTGCATGGATTATCAAAGAGTATAGTTTCAGACAAGGATAGTAAGTTTGTTAATTATTTTTGGAGGATACTTTGGAAGAAGTTCAACACTAATTTGAAGTTTAGTTCTACCTTCCACCTGCAGATCAATGGATAAACAAAGGTTGTGAATAGGAGTTTGGGTAATTTACTGAGATGCTTGGTTGGAGACAAACCAAGCAATTGGGATTTAGTTTTGCTGCAGACAAAGTTTACATTTAATAATTTGATGGATAAGAGCACTGGAAGAAAACCATTTAAAGTAGTTATTGGCATGAATCCCAAAGGATTTAAAGAATTAAGGGATCTTAGTCATGAAGGAAAAAGGGGTGCTAAAGTAATAGGATATGTAGATCTTATGAAATCATTACATGAGGAGATTAAATATCATTTGGATCATAGTAATAAGAATAAGGAGAAAGTTGATAGGAATAGGAGGAAAAAGGATTTTGTAGTAGGAGATGAGGTTATGGTTCATTTGAATAAAGGAAGATTTCCAGTTGGGACTTATAGAAAGTTGAAGATGGGGAAGTTTGGACCTTGTAGAATATTGAAGAAGTTTGACTCCGAAAATGATTTTGAAGTGGAATTGCCTGAGAATATGGATATCTCACCTATATTCAATATTTTGGATTTGTATGAGTATCATGACCTTGTGGATAATTCAAAAGTGAACTAGAAGTATCCAAAGAAGTAGATGGATGAGATTGAGAGGATCTTTGACAACATAGTTCGAAGGAGTACTAGCTCAGAAAGGAGTATTTGGTGAAGTGGAAGGACAAACCAGTTGAAGATTATTCTTAGGTTTCTCAAGCTAAGTTGGATCATTTTGATTCTTCTTAGGTTTCAAAGTGACAGACTCACTTTCTTAATAACATCGGGTGTCTAATATAGGAGCATCTTGGGTTTGGAGAAATTTTGCATAAACCATTTAAATATTTGTGTTTAGTATTGTTCTTGTTTTCTTTGAGACATCAATTTAGTGATTCATAATAAGTTCACGATAGTGTATGAAATGAATGGATTGTATTTAGGTCCTATCTTGGATTATGCTCCTAGGTTTTTGGCTTTGTTGGATCTTTGTTGCTTGAGTCATGATTGGTTCTTCCTAGGGTAGCGCATTCTTGCCAATTTACAGCCCATTGGTGAATTTTAATCTAGCGATGAAAATTTATGGCTTGCAAAGCTTGATGGCGTATACATCTTTGTTCTTGGATCATGTGTGGACCTAAATATCAGTTTATTGGGCCTTGCACAGTTTATTGATCGATTTCCTTATGATTTAGGACCTACCCTATTTTCTTTAACATGTTTCCTATTCTTAGGAAATGCTATATATTTCTTAGGTCGACCTGTGTTTCATAATGCCTATATATGTAATGTAATATGCCTATATGTGTAATGTAATACATCTCTGGAAGCAACAATTAGTTAGGAATCAATTTATGATCTTTAGAATAAGATTTTTGACTGAAGATTGTAATCAAGTAGGCCTATGATAACCTGAAATGTATGGAGGCATGTATGTTGCCAACTGGATGTAATTGATCATTAGTGAATGAATACAGATCTTTCTTGTTCTCTCTATATTTCTTTGTCTTGTTTTTTGTTGTGTTTTCTCTTGCTGCATGATTGGACTAATCTCTTTAAGGTCCCTTTGGCCTTGGCTACACCATCTTCTTTAAGTGTATCCTCATCTTTGTCCTTTGAGTAATATTTTTCTAGAGGCTAGATGGACTAGAGTGGAAGACTATAAAGATTCTCAACATCTAGGACAAGTTGATATTTTTAGTTGGAAAGAGATGCATGAATAGCATCTAGGAGGTTATGAGGAGGAACATCTAGGTCTTGAGAAATCCTTGCAGGTAAGGTGTGCATCTCTTCAAAGGAAAGGGATAATATTGTTTGGGTTCCAAACTTGAAAGGTAAATTCTCTGTCACTTCTGGTTATAGGGAGCTTGTTTGTAAGCTCTTTTAGGAAGCTCTTGTGCCTTGGTGGAAGAATGTTTTGAATAACTTTTCCTGGCCCAAGTGTAACTTTTTTATGTGGTTGGTAGTTCATAATAGATGTTTCACTTGGGATAACTTATGCAAGCATGGATTTCAAGGTCCTTCCATTTGTGTTCTTTGTAAGAATAGAGAGGAAACCTCCTCTCATATCTTCTTCTTGTGCCCTTACTTGAGATAACTCTGGCATTTTTGGTAGGGGATTTGGAATAGGCCTTGTTTTCATGTCTATATCTTGATGGATGTTTGGGTCTAATTGGGGCACCCCCTACTCATGCCCCTTTTTTTTGCATACAACGTGGAATATTGGCCCTACATTTATTCTTTGGAAAATTTGGCTGGAAAGGAACACAATGATTTCTCATGATAAGATAATGATGAGTCATTAGTTATGGATGCAAATTATCAATGATCTTTAGGAAATCATGTTAGCTAAATGTGATATATCTAGTGTTGTAGATCATGGGGACTTGCCTATTATTCAGAGGTTAGGGTTGGATGGATTTTGGTCAGTGGTCCCCATCTTGTGTGGTTTATCATGGAAAGAGTAAGGTTCTTAGGAATGGTTGCTAGAGACCTCCTTCTAATGAGCTCTCGAAGGTTAATACAGATGGCTCCTCCAAGGGAAATCTTGGGCATGCTAGGATTGGAGGTGTTAGCAAGGATTCCTCAAGGGTGGTACAATATTTATTTTTAGTCTATAAGGGTTTTCATACTAACAATTTTAGGGAAGCTTTGGCTATCCTTTATTACCTATAGATGTGTTGTGCTTTGAGATGGTGAAGGGTCATTTGTGAATCTATTTTGCAAGTGGTTGTTGATATGTTGAATAATGGTATGACAAAGGATAAAAGATGGCAATTAGTGGGAGCGGTTAACTAGATTATCATGATGAGTAGATCTTTAGATCATTGCTGCAGAGCGTCATATAGACAAACATATTAGGATCCCAAGTCCATCATGAGATCCAAACAACAACATAGCTTCTTCACTTTCTTAGAGGCATACATATTCATCCATAACATGTTCACTAACAATCAATCTCTATCTGTTCATCCACAATCATGGATCATCATTGAACAAGAATATAATTCATTAAAGTGATCTCTATCTATGTACTTTATATTATAACTGCATCCAATGCCCACATAAAAACATCCATAGTAGTCCATTGAACCGTGTTAACCAACTTCTTGGCATTTTTCTAGATCAACACTCAAACATCAATAACTTTCACAAAAAATAACATTTTCTCAATCTATCTGGTAAGTTCGTATAAAATTAGGATAACCCAAACATATCCAAAAATTATACAAATCCAATGGTTTAATTCTGAGTTATTCCTTCTTCACAGAGACACATTTTTACCATCCTAAAACAAGAAAGGATGCATATGTAATCTGCCTAGGGCATCAAATATCTCCCAAAATAAAAAACCAATTGGCATGAAACCAAATCTATTTGAGATACATTTGAATCTACTTGTAAAAATCCTAAAAACATATTTTTCCATTGGATACAACAAATATATTATCAAACCAATATCAACAACTCTATTAAAGAGGGTTTGAAACCAATTTTCACCAAAACTATCATAATTTCCACAAAACTTTACAAAAATGTACCAAACCAATTGCATTGGAAAGATAACTCATCCCTCTTTCTAGAAATATAAGTTTTATCTCCTCAAACAATCATTACATGACCGTACACATTGATGCAACATGACTATTTTTAGAAAATCTAGAAATTACAGCTCGTAAAACATTCATAACTTTCTCAAATCTGCATGAAATTAACTAAAACCAAAAGAAATGGAAAGCTTATTCATTTTTATAAACTACCATATTAATAATACATTGTTTTCAGGTTGTACATGGTTGTACAAGTCCCGAAAACAAGAGGAAAACCTTTAAGACGATAAAATAACAGATAGAAACAATAAGAACTTGTTACCAAAATACTTTCAATGCTTCCCAATGTCTTCTATATCCTCATTCTTGCGTATTAAAATATTTAACTACATAAAAAAAACCTCTTGGGTCGAATTCCCTTTCAATCTTAACTAAATAACCACCTTTAACAACTTTGTTGTAATGACAACTTTTTATGCATACTTGGCAACTCTTTGGACTTTGAACTCTTAACTTGTAATATCATGGTAATGACATCCTAACAACCTTGAAATGAACTCAAATAGACATATTACATTACATTTACCCTTCCTTTGATTATTTGAATTACTCTAACTATATTGATCCATTAACCCTATAAGGACGTATTGGACAAATTAGACCACTTATTACAAATGGCTCATGTAGCCTTACATAATTATTCAAATGGACTCAACATATATTGGAATAACCATATAAACTCAAATATGAGTGAAATTACTCAAATGGCTCATGCCAATGTGACCTTTGATCTCCTGTAGCCATTTGATGCCCAGGTGCTCTTGCACCAATTGTGTTACCTTTTCCATATCTCTCAGGAGTGGCACAAGGTAGCAGATCGATTGGCTAAATGGGCTGCTGAGCACATGGGAGTGTGGGATGTCTAGGATTGGAGTAATTTGTCTAGTGAGTATTCTAGTTTGCTGGAAGATCTTGTTATGGAGGATATGTGTAATTATTTGGGAGGTTTACGTGATCATTGATTGTTGTCTGGCCTTTGGTCCATTTATGTAGTTGTTCCTATTTCTTTGTACTCTCTCTTTCTTGATTCAATAAATTTTTACCCCTTTTCTAAAAAAAAGTTATTTTTTTATACGACATAAATCATTGTAAATAATTTTATTATAAAAAACTTACTTATAAAAAATTAAATAATATAGTCTTAAGAAAAAATATAATATAATAGTAGGGCTATATATATATATATATATATATATATATATATATATATATATATATATATATATATATATATATATATATATATATATATATATATATATATATATATATATCTGTGTGTGTGTGGAGAATTTACTCTAATTTATATTATAAATTATAGTTAGAAGAAAATTATTTATATGATTATACGTATAGATACTAATTATAAATTCACCGAGCATGGTAGAAAATTAAGTATAAGTATACTTAATCATATAATGGTTAGCTATAATAATTATATTGCTAGGGTTAATTTATAATAAATTATCCTTGGTGCATTGGTTAAGTGGTAGTTGTGTTGTTGTGCCCGCTAAGGTTCAACACCCAATTGGGCCTTTGTGATTTAGTCTAGTGGTCTAGTTATAGGGTTCAACTTGGTTTATTTCTCAAATAGTTTTAGGGTGGTTAGTGTTTAATTTATTTTAGCATTAGGGTTTAAATTAGTTTCATGTTAGGGTTCAATTTGTTTTAGTGATAGTGTTAGAGATCGATTTAGATTAGGGTTTGGATTCAAGTTTCTATAGGGTAAAAAATGAGTAGCATCTTAGTGCAACCAAAGGACTTATTGCACCCTTACCTCTCTTCAAATTGTAATATACTGAAATTATATATTAGGGTTGAAATATTTTAATTACTTAGTATACTTATATAATATGTTTTTAATTTTTTATACCCTATCATATAATTGAACCCTAACATGAAATTAAGTTAAACCCTAATGCTCAAAATAAATTAAACACTAACCACCTGAGAAGTAAACCAAGTTGAACCCTATAACTATACTCATATAATTTATTTTGTTAGAAACTACTATAAGTATAATCATTTATATTAAAAATCATAAAAAATTAATTATATTATAAGTGGCAAAAAATCATATAATTTTTATTAGCATTTATACCAATAACTTTGTATAACCCAAATATATAATTTAAGATAAGTTCAATTTATCTGTATTTAAATTTTATAACCTTATACTCTAAACTAAATTTGCCTCTTCGGGAAATTTATTTATTATTAATTATTTAAATAATTTTATAATACGAATTCACCACTTGGTGTGATGGGTTAAGTGGTAGTTGTGTTGTTGTGCCCACTAAGGTTCAAACCTTGATTGAGCTTTTGTGATTTAGTCTAGTGGTCTAGTTATAAGATTCAACTTGGTTGATTTGGTGGTTAGTGTTTAATTTATTTTAGCATTAGGATTTAATTTAATTTCATGTTAGGGTTTGACTTAATGTTAGTGTTAGGGATCAATTTGGTTTAAGATTTAAATTGAAGTTTTTTTTTAAAATATATGAATGTGTAGCTCTTATATATTTGGTATTTATTCATTTATTTCCTAATAGTTTTTAGATACAATAGTATCTAAAATATATATAAGAATTACGCATACATATATTTACTAAAAAAAATTACAATCATAAAAATATTAAATAAATATTATAATTAAACTTGACATGGAAAATTATTATAAACATCCAAAATAATCTTAAAATTGATATTTCCGACATCTTCATATATTTAAAATATCTAAAATTAAAAACATATAGTACATATTTAAAACATCTAAAATTTTATTATTTAGATCTTTGCTATCTTTAGTGACCGCTACTAAATTGAATTCAAACTGAAGTATTGCAGCATAAATGTTTACTTGCGTTCTTAATTTCACAATTGCTAATATTGAATTGAAATTTTCTGCAGCACAATTTTTGCATGCATGCATTTCTATATTTGACGAATTTTGAATTGAATTAGTCTCGGCATAAATCTTGAATCGAGATTACGAGTTGAAATCGACTACGCAATTTCAGAGGGCGCTAAGGTCGGTAAAAAGCTTACCAGTGGCAGGTTGATTAGGGTTTACGTTTTTCGGGTAAGCTTTTTTTAAATTTCATATTTTTCGCTGCCGATATGAGCGTTTCATAAGCTGCTGTGAAAATTCATAGTTTACTATGGCTTCTTATTTCTTTCCGTGTAATTTTTTCTGTGTTTTTTTTGTCTGTGACCTAATATACTCTACTTGAAAGAAGAAATCTTTACATAGCAACTTTAATTTCAAAGAAAATCATATCAATTTTAGGTCAATACATTTTGTAATGGAACACTGGCATGCGATAATTTGTAATTATATGTAATGAATTCTATAAAAATAGATAGTATTTGATGTTGCCAGCCGTTTAATTTTTTAATGGTAGATGAGAAAATTCGTTCAACGCCAACTTGAGGATGCCATACAGAGCGTAAGGGCTAAATATTGTCACATTTACATTTACATTTATATTGTTCATTCTTATTATTCTGTTCTTATCGCAATGTAAATGTGACAATATTTAGCCCTTACGCTCTGTATGGCATCCTCAAGTTGGCGTTGAACGAATTTTCTCATCTACCATTAAAAAAAATAGCAGTAAAAAAGAATTATAGTGCTGTATAGAAAATTTCCTCATAATTTAGGACAGGAAAATAATAACTCAATTAGTTAGGGCCCAGTAAGTGTAAGGGTTCCATAAAATCTGAATTTTAGTTAGAGTTAAGGTTCAATAGCAATTCAACTAAGATGAGGGTTTATTTAAGGTGTTAATGATAGATAGTGTTAAGATTAGTTTTTGATAAGGATTTTCAAAAAAAGATTTGAGCTAGAATTTGATGTAAAGTTCAATTATACAATGATAAAAAACTTCTATAATTTATGTTTAAGGTTGATTGTTTTTTTTTTCATTTTAATTACATTTTCATTGAGAAGTACTATGAGTTGTTTGATTTTGATTTTAGACTATACATTTATTTAATTTTAGGGTACCAATAACTATAAAAAAATTGAAGCTAAATGTGTCTAAGAATTGCATTTTTTTGGAATTGTTATACTTGTTGCTCCAAACTTCAACATTATCTTAGCTTCTTTAATGTGACTATTATATTCACTCAAATTGAAGACCAAAATATCTATTACAAGAAATTGACTTAGGATATCTTCAATGACAATCCGAATACTTTACTATTCAAGCTCATTCCTTCCATCTCATTTCATTTTGTGATTAGCCTTGTCTTCCTATTCTTTAAAGGGTTTACTATGCGAGAAAAGGTGTTGACAATTTGGTAGATACGAAACAACTGAAATTGGGTACGCATTTCAATCAAGATTGTTGGGTTCTTATAGCCATTTGCTAGATATAGGCTAAAGATCAAGAGTTGTCTTTGTATAATTACCATAAAGATCAAGATAGAATGTTTTTGGGTTGAATCTAATATTTAAAGAGTAAGTTTAGTAGAGTCGCATTTAGTTAGGCATTTTCATACAAATATGATTCAACTCAATTAGATTACAACTAAAAGACTTCAAAATTAAAAATAAAACAAATATGTAATACTAAAAAAAGAGCACGATTGGAAAAATCGAAAGACAAGACCTCATATTTACATCTATATCAAGGGTAATATCATTAAATGACCTCTACTTTATAACTATGTTTTTAATTCATTGGCCAAAATGTTTCTATTAATAATAAGAATCTAATACAACTTTAGGTTCATGTAGAATCCTATCTACAATAGATGTCCAGCATGCAAATCTTTAGATATATATATATATATATATATATATATATATATATATATATATATATATATATATATATATATATATATATATATATAGATATCTATATATATATATAGATAGATATCTATATATATATAGATAGATATCTATATATATATATATATATATATATATATATCTATATATATATATATATATATATATAGATATATATATATATATATATATATATAGATATATATATATATATATATATATATAGATATATATATATATATATATATATATATATATATATATAGATATATATATATATATATATATATATATATATATATATATCTATATATATATATATAATTTGAGATATTAAATTATAGTTGAGACATGGACATATTGGTTTGGCGTGATTATGAAGGAGAAAACAAAAAAAGTAAACACATCAGGCATACATCTTTGGCCACATTAACACATGAGGATCATCTCTTGGTATACATGTACTACCAAACTACTAGCCCGACACTAGATTCTGTTATCATCTTTATTGTAAAACATGTTTAATTTTATTTAATATATTTCGATAAAAAAAATTAATTAATTAATTTAAATGTGATTCATATCAATTCACTCTACACTCATTTTCCCAAATACAAATCATGTTGGGAAAATTATGTTATTTGTGCCCTTTTCCATTCTGTATCTACAAATCCATCCCACGTTTCTTCCTTCGAAAGATTACTTCCCAAGTTGGTTGTTTCTTCTTTTAATTTTTTCACTGGAGAGGATGAATTTTAGTGGGCACAAACTACTTATTTTAATTGTTTCACCAGAGGGGGTGAATTTTAGAGGGTAGAAACTAACTTTGCCACTTTCTCAAACTCTTGAGAATTGCTTTCATTTTTAAATCCCTCAAATTTCATCATGAATCTTACCTGAATTAGTCCTATTACTTTTGTTGCTCTCCCCTATTATTTTAAAGAAATTTAAAGGGTGATCTAAGGTGGTGAACTCTAAGGAGGAGGAGGATAAAGAATTTAGAATAAAGATATTTAATAAATTTAATGTGTCATATATTGAGAATAAATTATATTAGATTGTAATTAGTAATTATAATTAACCACCTTTTACAAACACTCTAAGTGAAATAAAGGAATCACAATATCATATATTTAGTTACATGAATCTAGTAATAATATCATCAACAAGTGTATATAATAAGAAATCAGTAACATATTATTTTCCAATTGATATTTAGTTTGATGACGAATGTAAAATTGCAAAGAGAACATTAAAAGAACCAATTAAGAATACTAAGTTATATAATACAAATTTTAAGAAAGAAAATGTTGTTTTCATGAACTCAAGACATGAAGAACTAATCTACCTTGGAAAGTAACCCAAAGTTATTTTGGAAGGAACTTTTCAACCTAGAAAGAAGAAAATTGAAAATAATAAATTGTAACTATTCAATTGTTTGATTGTACAAAATAAATTTATGAGCAAAAATTAGAGGTTATGTCTCCTCCTTTGGTCAACACCACAACAAATATTCTCACCATGCTACAATTGGAGATGGTTATTGTAAAGTTGGGGGTTGAAAAAGATAAGAAATTGGTTGAACTTCAACTTCAAGAAAAATATCTAGAGTTTCAGAAAGGGTTCCCTAAAAAGTGGATATCTAGTCTAGCAACACCTCCTCTTAAGAGTGGTGACATCAATAATATTTCCAACTATAGAACCAAAATGATAAGACCATCAAGTTTGTAAAGTTATTAGGTAGTTTGATAGGAAATAGAATCAACACGTGGGTGAAACACAAAGATAATTATGTAAAAACGCAAGTAGATTTCAAGCCTAAACACTTTATAGTAGACTATGACATCACTTTGAGACAATTGAAAAAATTTGGGTATAAGGGGAAGAACTATTTTCTAAGACTTTTGACAGGGTCCTTAAGGATAAGCTATCACACATAATGAAGGACCTTGTGACTCTTTTGCATCTTAGAGTAGTTGTCCATAGGCTTTACGAAGAGGTTAAACTTAACTTTGACAAGCGTAATTAGAAGTTTTAGGAGTGACATTAGGGTCAATCAAGGGTGCTCATTATCACCTTCTCTTTTTTATCTTTATATTGAAAATCTTAAGGAATGGTTAAATTCACAAGGTGGAGATGGAGTTCATTTGAGGGATTTTGTGGTGAGGCTTCTTCTTAATGCTAATGACCTTATTTTGATTGCAAATTTGGCTTAGGGGTTGCAAGAGCACAAGTATATGTTGTTGTATATTTTTATAGTGTAGTAGGGACATAAGTTAATATAAACACATGACCAAAGTCATAATTTTCTCTAACAAAAGAAAGTAAAGCCAAAATAAGTTCTACTTTGAAGGCAATATTGTTGAAGAAGTTACGAAGGACAAATATATTGGGATTGATTTCAACAACAAGAATAATTGGGAGGATTGCATAAAAGGAGAACTTTGGAAGGATGGAAAGCATAATATGCTCTTCAAAATAGATATTAAAGAACTACGCAGGTTCTTTTGGATCTTTTAGTGCTCCTAGTTGTGATATATGGATGTGAATTGTGGGCTAGTAGCAATTTTGAAAAAATTACAAATTGAGAAAATACAAAAGTATTTGATCAAAAGCAAGTTCATAATTAAAATTTCATTTATGATATTATGTTGAGTGAAGTGGGAACTATTTCTATTGAAGCAATGGCTATGATGTGTCTCATAAGATTTTTTTTAAAGAACAAATAAAAGTAGGTAGACGACTTAAGGTTGTTTTCAGTGACAAGTTGAGTCAATCAAGGGTGCTCCTTATCACCTTCTCTTTTATATCTTTATATTGACAAGCTTAAGGAATGGTTAAATTCACAAGGTGGAGATGGAGTTCATTTGAGGGAGTTTGTGATGAGGCTTCTTCTTTATGCTAATGACCTTATTTTGATCAAATTTGGCTCAGGGGTTGCAAGAGCACAAGTATATGTCCTTGAATATTTTTATAGTGTAGTAGGGACATAGGTTAATATAAACACATGGCCAAAGTCATAATTTTCTCTAACAAAAGAAAGTAATGCCAAACAAGTTCTACTTTGAAGGCAATATTGTTGAAGAAGTTACAAAGGACAAATATATTGGTATTGACTTCAACAACAAGCATAATTGGGAGGATTGCATAAAAGGAGAACTTTGGAAGGCTGGAAAGCACAATATGCTCTTCAAAATAGATATTAAAGAACTACGCAAGTTCTTTTGGATCTTTTAGTGCTCTTAGTTGTGATATATGGATGTGAATTGTGGGCTAGTAGCAATTTTGAAAAAAAAATACAAATTGAGAAAATACAAAAGCAAGTTTATAATTAAAAATTTATTTATGATTATGTTGAGTGAAGTGAGGACTATTTCTATAGAAGCAATGACTATGATGTGTCTCATAAGATTTTTTTTTAAAGAACAAATAAAAGTACCTGTAGACAACTTAAGGTTGTTTTCAGTGACAAGTTGAGCTAAAGAAAGAAGATTTGGATGAGACATAATAAGACATGGATGGATTAATGAATATATATTTAAATACTTGACCCGTAGACAACAAAGAGATAAAGGCTTTTGTTATGGATAAATTTAGTAAACATATTTAGAGTCAAGTTCTAGATATTAAAAGAAATGTTATATTGAGGAGTTAAATCCCACATGCAATCTTTTTCAAAAGCATACATAAAGGTTTTTATTGTATAGATGAATGAATGAGTGGAAGATTTTAATGACGTTCACAAGATTGCTTAATCTAAGAGACCGAAAGTTCACAGCCTTAAATTATCTCCATATTCCTTTCTGTATCTAATCTCCTGTTATGAATCTTGACTAGAAAGCTAGCAATTTTCATTCGTATTGCTCAATTAAAGTAACTCTCCTCAATTTTAATGTGAAACAAGGTAAAGGAAAGGCGAAAAGAAGCTTAGGAAGAAAGGATGTGTAATTTTTATACTTTCAAATAAATCTGAAAAGACACTTCATTTTAAAATTTAATAGTACGAGAACATTATAAACAACAATTATGTTAGTATTTTGCGAGTTGATTTTTGGTATAGCCTATTAAAGAAGAAGAAGAAGACAATTTTAACGTCCATGAGACTAAGCATAGCCTACAGGACAGCCTGCTGACTCATGCCAATTTTTCTAAATCAATTCTTTTCCTATGCAAATTGATGACGAGTGCCCTCAACTTCTCAATGTACCCCTAACTAAATTAATTATCCTATAAATTAATAAATGATTAATATATTCACAAATTTGTATATATTGTCTTTATAGACATCACACTCTACAATAAAATGATTTTCAATTTCCACTTTCTTAATATTACAAAATGTACAAACTCTTTCTGGCCTTTTCCAACATCCCTTTAACATCAGAATGGATGACAGTTAATTCTAAGCTGGGCACTTACGGAGAAATTGAGGAACTTGTGATCAACCAACTGCAATAGTAAAAAAGTGAGATTTAGCCTCCCGCTTCCTCTTCTACAGTCGTGGTTCGAGAATGAAAATCTACCCGGAAATCCTTTTGGAACGAACACGAGCCACTAAACGGGAGCAGCGATGGGAGGTCACGATTCAAAATGAGCAGTTGCACTAGACGATTCAACGCTATGAAGCCGACGCATTAAGGAATTAACACTATTTGCAGAGAAATTCTCGTGATTTGTTGGACACTGGTTGACGCTATTCGATTAGCACTGGAGAACGCGGGGAGAAAACAGCAGGAAAATGGGCATGATTTTCACAGTTACCACTAGGGCACACTGCCCTTTCAGGTGACGACTGCAAAATGCAGGGAAATGGACATAATTTTTCTTGGTTAGGGCACGCGGATTTTTGCAGGTCTTGCCCGAGTTTTGCAGGCAGGTATTTGTTTGGCAGATGCTATGGCCCGAGCCAAAGTTCTCGAAATTGACCTCCAGAAGCAGCTGCTACCTTACATGCAAGACATCATGCCTCTTCCTCTCATTTTTTTTTCTCGACATTTTAGCTGCAAACCAAGTTAGAATGGAAAATAATACTTTCTAACGTTCAAAGAAGGAAAAGGTGCAGTAAAATTGTTCAAGAAATTAGCGGGTTTAAGGCAAAAATAAGTGGACAGAGTAGTTATTCTCTGGACTGCCTTCACTGAACGATACAGCGATTCTGTTTGACTGACACAAAGGAGACTTTGCTGGCATCTCTGGAACTAGATCTGCAACTTATCGGAAATGTGCTATTATACTTCACAATAACATTAGAATTTGCACATTGAAATCTTTACAGACATTCAAAATAAGAATGAATGCGCTTTAAAATTTAGCATATAAACTTGAACTTTTCATCCAACCTTGTTCTGATATCAATTTGGGTTGTGAAAATTAATAGTGCAGAAAAGATGTAGAGAAGAACAAAAACACAAAAACAGTCAGATTCACGTGAAAAAAACCTGGTAAAAGTATACTGGAAAAAGTCTGGTAAAAGTATCCTGGCACCCTTTTGAGTCGGGATACATGAAAGATATTGTGGATCCTGTTGTTTGCTGGCAGTTCAAGTTCATAGGTGACCTCGCCCGTCCTTCTCAAAATCTTGTAGGGCCCATAAAATCGGGGTTTAAGTTTCCAGCTCCACTGATAATTGAAGACTGATTGTATGGTTGTAATTGAAGGAAAATCAAGTCCCCAACTTCAAATGTCCTTTCGGTTATGTTCGGTCGGCATAAACCTTTTGTTGGTTCTATGTGTGGTGTAGATTATCCTTTTGTGTATTCATAATGTCCATGTACACACCTTTCTTGAAGGATCAAACTTCCAAATGAGGTTTGGGGCTCATCCCTATTGACATGTGATGGGTGGTGTTGTAAAAATATTCTCCAATAGGTGACCACTTGATCCATGCATTTTGTTGTCTTTGACATAGTTTCTTAAGTATCTTTCCACCTATTTGTTTACAATTTATGTTTGTCCATCAGTTTGAGGATGATAGCTCATTCTTGGTATGAGTTTGGTCCCTACTAGATGGAAGAGTTCTTGCCAAAATAGGCTAAAGAACCAGCTCTCTATATTACTGACAACGTTTTTGGGGAGACTTTGTAACCTAAAAATCTCTTTGAAGAATACATCAGCTACTTGAGGAGCTCTCTAATCAGTGGATATCGTCATTAAATGTGCATATTTCGTAAGGTGATCTTGTTTACAAACATGCTCATACTCCCATTTTTCTTACAATGGAAACATAGTTTTTCTTTTTGTAGTTCTTTGTGGTCATTTCTTGGAGGAAATCCCCTTTCAAGCCAATTTTTCTTCTAGGGAGGTTTCGAGGTTAGACTTTTGGCGTAGGGTTTGTCTTTATTTGATGTGATTTCTTATCTTGTTGCCTTTTGAATTGCATCTTCTAGTGGAATAGGATTGAGAGCAGTTACCAAACTCCAGATTGATTCTTTTAATCCTTCTAGAAATAAGTATGTGAGTCTACTTTGAGAAATCTCTGGTACCATGTTGTTTTAGTTGTGTTAGTTGTTTTAGGGGTGTTGTTTATCAAATCTTTGGATATGCTTTTGGGTGAATTCATCATAAGTCATTATGTGTTGGTGGCCTTGGATCCGGGTTGAACCGGATTTGGGTTCGCGTGGAGGTCCGTGTTGGGTCTGTGATCAGACCTGTGGCCAAAAAGACATTAAAAACACATTTTTAATTGTTTTTTTTCCCCTTCTAACCCTCAAATGGCCCCATATGAAGCCTCCAAACCATAGTTCCTAGACTCACCGTGAGTCGTCCAAGTTTTCTGAGTACACGAGCCATGTCAAGGCAAATGGGTCATAACAACCCGTTTCCATGACTCGGTGAGTCATGGCAACATGACTTGCACCGGCATTTGGCAATTTCGGCCAGCAAAAAAAGAAGTTATTTCCCATTTTTTTCACTTATGTCTTCTATTTTGCACTAAACGTCATTCGATTTGCTTTGTGAGAAGAAGAGAGGAAAACTAAGAGAGAGGAAGGAAAATAAGAGGGCATAGGTTTGCAACTAGCAGGGAAGAAGAGCATCAAGGAGTCCACAAATCACATTGGGGAGGCCATAGGTGGGTTGACTAGGCAGACATATAGGTTGAGGCTGTGGCTATGGTAGGGGAGGAGGATAGAGCACGATGAGGCTCTCGGGCAGCTGATGTTGATCGGAGTGGTACCTCACAGGCAAATACTATGGCTTGTCAGTCATCCTGGACCTACCTCAAATGCCTTTGTAGGAGGCAAACAATCTACTCTAAGGCCAAGGGTGAGGCTGAGATACAACCTAAGCCATAGACTTGTTTTTGTTTACACATGTTTGGGAACATTTGATATCATGGATTTTATATACATTTGACAATATTTATAATTCCACATATCTATGTTTTCTATTTCCTTCAGCTACAATTTACATTTGTACTTATGTGATGGATGTATGTATGTTTATGTATGTGATCAAATTAGCTTCTATTTAATGATGTTATAGTGTCTTTAAGCTTTATTCAATAATGGGTGCATGAAACAAGTTTTAAATCGTTAAAAATCTCTAAATTTCAATTGTTTTTTCATTTTGCCGAGTTGTTGCTGAGTCATAGCCGAGTCACAAGTCGAATCGGCCTTGCCAAGTCCGAGTCTGGGAACTATGCTCCAAACACATTTCATTTCACAATTTTGTATATTTCTCTTATTTTTTTGTATATATTAATATAATGCATATATATATATTATATATATATACACACACACGAACCCATACGAACCATAATGAAAAAAAAATTCACGAACCCATCCCCGAACCCGAACCGGTAACTTAGGTAATAAGGCTATGATGCCACCAATCATGGGCAGTTCCTTCTAAGTGTAGGATGGAAAATTTAATAGCATCTTCCCGTATCATGGGACAAGTGAGAGATAGGTGTCCATCTTTTGAACCCATGACCATGTTGTGACTCTTTCGGATCCAATGAAGTTGGGTAGAGTCATTTTACTTACCCTTTGTCTTACATCTTTGTTGGGTTGTTCCCTTTCCCTTCTAGGGGTAGTCCAAGTTTCGGCATCACAGTATTCTCTAAAGGAAATGTTTCTCTCAACTTTGGGATCTAGACTTGAGTATGCTTCAGCAATTTCATCAACAATGTCAATGGGTGGGTTATTTGTTTCTTCCTCTACTGTGTGTTCTCTTCTAGGTATGAAAGGTCTTGCGAACCCTATTGTTATTTCTTGAATAATTATAGTTGGCATCCCTCCCATTAGTTTGGTTGGGTCGAAGATTACTGAAAGTACTATTCATATTTTGTGGGCCTTGAAGAAGTGTTATTTTCTTGTTTTGCTCCTTGAGAGTTTGGGTTGTTTGTACTGTGTTCATTGCTCCATGAAGGTCCTCACTTCATTTCTCATTTGTTTGTTCATTGTGTTGTTTTGAGTGGAGTTAATGGTGGATGCAAGTTTTTTCGTTTCTCTTTCTAAAACAGAGCCCTTTGGCTTAGTAGCATCAACTATCGTCTGTTCCTCAGGCTAGCAAGAACAAAGCTCTGAAACCAGTTGTGATGTCCCCTTTTGGGATTGCCCTAAATCTTGCCCACTTGTAGAATATAAGATTATTGCCAGTTATATGTTTTCAGTCTGCTGTTGTAAATTAGATAGATCTGACTTGATGTCATTTTCCTCTTTGGATGCTGATATGCTCTTTGGATGAGTGCTGATGCTGATTGGTTTGATGCCTTTCTTCAATCAAAGTACCTCCTTGAATATCCTTCTCTTGCTGCTGAAGGGTTGGCAGCCACCCTCGCTTCAAGAGTGGTGTCTCTTCCAACTTTCATTTGCTCCTTAACTAATCTTAATTTTTTCTAAGTGTGTTTTGCACTTGTTGTGTTTATTTTGATAGCCACTATGTAGTTGTTGTATAATGAGTTTGAATTTTGTTTTACAACTTTGTTGCACCCATTCTTTTCATCTTTTAACATAATTGTTAATATCAACTTGTTGCATAATTGGGGATTTAGGTTATGTGCACTCATATGTGGAAAGGTACAACATTCAAATTAAGGTATATGATTAAATGAATAAGGTTATTGCAACTGGTTTGTTTCTCATATCTTGATTTTTGCTTAGGGTATTTAGTTGCAGGCAGAGCTTGTAATTTTAATAAAAAATGTCTTTTGTGCTTTTCATGTTTATATATACACATCTCTACAGTTTTTGTACAAGTTTGAGTGAATTTGCATTTTTGTCAATCATAAATTATGCAAAAGAGTTGTATGCTTTGATGTGGTGAGTTTCAGATATTCGTGGCTTCTATTGGGAAGAAAGGAAGCTAGCATGTGTCCTTATGATGCTCATTTATGCTTCATATCCAAATTGTTATTATTGAGATGTAAGGTTTAGGCGACTAGTCAAAAATCTTGGAATCGTTTAGTTTTAGACGTTGGCTTACAAGCTTGTGTAATGGGCCTTTGTTTGGCTCATGCTTTGAAATGCACAAGATTGGGAAAGGATTATTTTCTAGTATTTGTTTTTTCTAGGATTATATTACAGTTTGCCTTCTAGTTAGATTTAAAAAACTTTATATGGCAACAATTCCAATGAAGTATTGGCGACAATAATTTGGAATGTTTTTCTGTACACATTTACCAATGAAGTAACTGTAACTGATGGTGTGTCTATGTCGTTCATTGTTTTTGGTGTATGCTTTAGGTATCATGATATTTCATTTACATTTTATTAGCTTCCTATTTTCATCCTTCTGCATTTATGTTTGTATATACAGCAGTAAGACATAACCTACAAATTCATATTTCTAAACTATTTTTTATGTCATTTGTGGAATCTAATAAGACTAGATGATTTGCTTGAATTACTTACATTATAAATAATTGTGCATTAACTTAAAAAAGCAAATCTCTTAGAAACAGAAACACAAGGAATGTAGGAATATGAACTCCTACGCATTAGGTGGATGCCCATCAAGGCGCTTCCTTGTGGGCACCCATTGAGTTGGTTACTTGTGAGCCAAGGCATCAGATTGAATTGATTAGTTGTTCAACATTCTTGGGCTTAATTGTGGTGGATAGTCTCCCGGGATTCTATGGTGCTTCTTCCCTCAAGTTTATATTAGGTTTGCAACTCTAATATGCGTGTCTATAAATGAGAATCTTCATTGCTATGTTTTAATACGAAATAATTAACTTGATGCAGTTACTAATATGTAATTTAATAACTGACTTTAGGGAGCTTGCTGATCTTGCTCATCTTGAAAATTGTAATTTGGCAATGATTTAGGGTTTTCTTCCTGTTTCTTTCCCTATTGAGCCCTTGAATCAGGTTTTTATATATATTTATATCGGAGGCCTTCCACCTTTGCCTTAAAAAAACAAAAAAAATGTAATTTAATAAGAAAATACCCCTGCAGATAAATTATGTTATTGCTATTGTCATTTAGAGCAAGATTTTAGGTATATACCAAAAGGGGACATTACATTAAATACTTTAGTCAGATGTTTTCTTGAATGTAGACAACATATAATTAAATGCTTTAGTCAGATGTTTCCTTGAATGAAGCCCTATCTGTAAAACAATGGTGGTTACTTGGTTAATATCTCTTATAGATTAAAATTTGAGGACTTTGAGTTCTTGAAGAATTCAGAGAAAAATGGCAAGGAATCTGAAGTTTAAAATATCCTCTACTAGCCCAGATGGATCAAATATTCCCAGGAGGTATACATCATTACATGGAGAAAATTTGCTTCGTGACAGTTTTTACTCTTGGTGGGAGATCAGACATACTATCATCATCCAGAACTGAAAAGGGTGAGTAATGCTGTAGTGGGAACAGTAGCAGAAGATCCATCATTGGATCCAGTGCAGGCTAAACCTCTTTCTTGTCTTGGAGTAGAAGAGCTGAAGTGAGTAAGGAGTTGTCTCACTGAAAATTCTCTGAAGGTGGGGCAATATACCATCCAAAGACAAAAATATTTCATTACGGTTGGTTATAGCAAGGGGTTTTTCCTAAAATTTGTAGAATGGATGGGTTGTATGTAAAGCATTTTCAAACAGAATATATAAGTGTTTATTCCATTGTTTTCAGTCCTAGATGGTATGCAGAATGTTAATTATGGTTTGGATGTCAATTCCATTGGGCTGCATTTTGTTTATCATATTTAATGTGAAGCATCCGTGGTGCAGAGAGCAGATAAATGTTTCAAATGAGGCTATATACAAATTAGATAGATAGCATAAACCAATGTTGCCGAGAAAGAGGTCTCAAATAGAACTACCAGCACCTGTTCCACATAAACAAGTTCACACCTCCACGATGAATATTAGGGTTTGTATCAGAAATGCCTGTCCAGAAATATAGTTTTTTATCCTTGCATTTTCTGTTTCACTGCATTTTCTATTTTTATTACTTTTTCCTCATTCAACTCTTGCTAGGTTTACTTGATCTGTTGATTGTAAGAGGTCAAGAACTTGGTAAGAAGGTTGAGAAAATCAGTAAACAACTGTTTTGATTAAATTGATTTTTAATTTTTTTAATTTTCTCTTCTGTATCTTCATTCATGCTTTAGATGTTTTTCTTTTCTAGGAGTTTCTAGAGTTTTTGACAAGCACCGCTGCTTGCTAGTTATAAAAAGTGAAAAAGAGATGGGTATTTAGATAAAATTAAAATACCTAGGGTTTATTATTTGCTATACTTGAATCTCACGTCCCTCAAGGAACTTGTTATAGTTCTGGATGGTTCTTAATAGTATTTTGAACTGGTCCATGCTGTCATGGATGGAAGAACTCTAGTAAAGTGAATCTGCATAATCTAATTCATTGCTCGATGCTTTATGAATGGTCTCAGGTGGAAGGGTGCCCCAACAATATTTCTCGAGCATCCATAATGACAGATAGGGAAAGAGATATAATGAAGTCTAGAAAGGCTGCAACTCAGTCAAAACACAAGGATCGGACCTTAACAGCTGAAAGTGAAAGCTGGGAAAAAGCAAAAATGACCAGAAGACATTCTGGAACAAAGTTAGATATTTCTGTCATTGCAGTAGCAAATAAAATGTCGGATGGAGATAGAGATTATAAACAGGGCATACAGCAAAGGCCAAGTGAAAACCATGGCTTCAGGTAGGACTTGTGATTGACTCATTTTAATCTCAATTATTCAGGATGGTTGTTTACTTGTTCTAAAATGTTTACATTCAATGTTAATGGGTCAACATAAAACAGTGTCACAAATATTGATGTTGTCAAAGATTTTGAGTATTGGGTTTTGGAAAAGATAATAAAAGAAGATTTTCAATAGGATCTAATGATCTTGTGCTGAAGTTTAAGGCTATTAGTTAAACTGCCTCTGAAGTACAAAAGTTGTTTTACTAGTTTAGTTGTTCTTAGCTAGTGCGTTCAGAAGCTCCTAGATAATCCACTTTAATGGTTTTCACCACTCTTAAGTTAATAATTTTTTGAAAATTATAGAAGTAGCTGATTGTGTTTTATTTTGAATTCTTTGTACTGCAAAACTTGGGTCATGCATTGACGATAATGTACATCCTTATCATGGGTGCTTGCTGCCCTGGTCACATTACCAGAGTTAATTGATTATTTCATATAAAATCTAAAAGATTTTAGAAAAGCATTGCATTATGGAAACTAAGAAACAGCAAAGGAAAGTACTCCAGAAAATATTTGTTCACTGATAATGGAGACAATTATCTTATGGGATAAAAAGTATATATATGCAATTGCTAGCAAATGGTAGAGGAATGACAAATGCAGTTGAACAACATGGAATTATTAGGAAAATTATATGCCGGGACTATTTTTTGAGGAACTTAAGTGTTCAAGGTAAAGCTTGATGAAGTTACTAGTGCATCAACCCATGACTCATGTTGTTGCTTAAATTAGAACATGGCTCAGTTAACATTTTCAATTTTCGCTATGGCACTTTTTGTTCATGTCATTGATAGAAAGAAACCAAGCAAAAGATGTTTTAAATATATACATGGAATTGATGTTTTTGGAATGGTGCAGTGTTTTAAGAGTTTGATCAGAAAACAATGCAGAACTTACTGTATTGTACCTACTTTGATAACATGGTGAAAACAAGTGGTTTTATAGTGCTCCCAATCCCATCATCAGATTTGGCTGTTGTCCAACTTGTTTGGTTTCTGTACAACTTTTATCAAATACATAGGAGCCTTTGCTTTGTGGAGGAGTTTCTACCACTCCTAATCTTAAGATTATGTAACTGTTATGCATCTGATATTTGATTCAGAGATGACATGTATTAAATTAAAATTTTAGGTGAGGTTGCATTTCAAATGATTACTGGAAAGTTAGATTCATATGTTTTGCATAACACTAAATTTCATTCAAATGGTTAAAAAGATATAGGAATTTTCAGTCTTTGTTAACAACTCAACAAAAAGAAGAATCCTTGTACCATCATGAATTCAAAAATATCAAGTGTGACTTTTACATTTTAATCATCTAAGACTCACGAGTTATTGAATCTGCCAATTTTAGTGCTGTGTCTGGATTCTGATATGGTACAGTATCTGATCTTGGTTGGGTGTGGAAATAAGACTATATACTTAACCAGTTCTCTTGTCTATGCTCAGAATTCTTCCTAAAATTTGTGTTTATCTTGCTAATGTCTTAGCATTCAATATCTTTATGTTATTTTATTTTCAGGTCAAATATCCGCAACGAAAATTATGGAGCAAACCCCACAAAAGTAAAGGGTTCTCATGCATTTGCGAAATCATCTCAGGATGTTTCACACACCTCTTCAACATTTGATAACCGGGAACAGTCTTTAAATTCAAATAGTGGTCAGATCACTGGTGGCTCAAACAGTTGCAAGCGCCCATTTTTAACAGAATTATCATCAGCTCCTGTCACTGACTGGTCTGAGCAAAAGCCACGAAAACATCAACGTACAAAAAGAAAAAACTTGATGCCTCAAATTCTGAATCATGATGATTTACCAAATTTGGTGGAGGGATCTTCAATTTCTGATTCACCTGAAAGCAGTGGCCAAGGTATTCTAAGATGCTCTTCCAACAATAGTGCTTTCCAACAGAGCAGATTAAAGACTGGAACTATCTCTTCTTTAGCTGCTTTGTCTGAGAGCAAGGAATCAGGATTTGGTGACAAGTGCAAGAACAAGATGAAGAAACAAGGAGATGCAGTTGGAAAAATTGTACCTGTTCATCAAAAGGTTGGATCATTGGTTTTGCCTCTAATCAAGGCAAAAATTGTCACCAAAAAAGAAATTGGAGATGGTGTCCATTGGCCAGGAAGGAGTGGGAGAGATAACACTCCTCTTAGAATGAATGCTCCTATAAGTGGAAAACTTGAAAACCCTCCAACAACAACGCAACTAAGAAGCACAAGGCTTGATACTGATAAAGTAGCAAGGTTAGTAGTTTTATATTTATGCCATTTTAATTTTGCATGACTAAATACTCAAGAATCAGTGTAAATAATCAGCTATTATATATGCACGAGTGATAGCAGCTTGTTGTTTTGTTCAGTAAAACAGGTCAATCTCCAACCGGAAAAACTTCATTGGATCAAAAGGCAGTTACCCGGTCAAGGTGTCCAATTAAGAATGGATTGTCAAGTTTTACAGGCATGCTGTTGTTATTATTTGAAAATTGAGTGTTTTCTTTCAATGAAAAGTAAGAATCATTGTTCTATACTGTCATATTATGTTAATGTTTGGCTGCTGATCTTTGCAAGGGATTCGGATGATAGGGAAGAACTCATGGTAGCTGTAAATGTTTCTAATAATGCAAGCGGTATGATTTTAACTTTTAAGTGTTACTGGATTAAGGAGCAGCAAATTGGAAGTAATTTTGAATATGGATACATAATCTGGCCTGAAGTTGAAAATGCTAATTGCTACGATTCATCATTTTGCTAATCTTCACATTATTTTAGAGAAAAGTAGAAGTTGCACAAGACGTTTCTGTTTCAATTCCTATTTTTTTGCAATGAGGTTAGTTTGATTGAAACTTTTGAGGAAGTTTGACCTAATTTTTGTAGGATTTTCTTTGAGGTGAATAGAGCATTATACGTTTTCCAAGGCTTCTGAAAATCCTCTGCTGCATAGAATAATTCTGTTCACAGTTTGATAGCTTGACATAGAAGTACTTGTGGCAGATGTTGCATGCTCAGGATCCTTTTGTAAGCAAATGGAACCATTTTTGGCATCTGTCACTCAAGACAACCAAGAATTTCTCAAGCACCTGGTAACAGCTTGACCATGCATGACTACTGCCAATAAATATATTCAAGGATTCTATCCTTGAAAATTATATAATTTTATCATTTTCTTCAATTGGATTCTTGTTTATGTCCTTGATACATATGAGTTGGTAGATGCAGGTAAGAGAGGTAGAAGATGAAGATGCAATTCTGATATGTCCTACTGCCCGTAATCCAAGTGGAGAGGTGAATGACTACTTTCATTCTTTGAACATTTTAGTTTTTATTATACATGAGATTCTGAGTTAAGCAGACTTTTTAGAGTATCCAAAATGAAATAAACCAGCATGTAAAGCAAAAAGGTTTTATAGTATATACAGTATATTCCATAAACTTGAAAACAAACTAAATCATGCTTATTCAGACTTTAGCTCTTTCAGATCAACCAATTACTCAGTAACAGCAATTTCTCAGAATATATTCAGCTTATTTACTTCACCAACTCAACAACTATGCAATGTTCTGATAACAAGACACACCATATGTTTGTCCTCTTAGACCGTTCGTCCATTATACAATTCAAATACCATATCCTTGTCTTACTCAGACTGTGCGCCCATTATACAATTCGAATTACTTTCTACAGCCCAGAATAATGACTCGGACTATCGAGGATTTAGACAGATATATTTTTGGTATTTCCAATAAACAAGCAATCAGTTTTCTAGACTTTATCTCAGACTACAATAGCAGCATATAAACCAATTGCATAGAACTTGTAACAATCCTCAAACTGTACTCGCAATTCTCAAACTGTACTCAGATCTTACAGGCGCCTGTAGACTTATTCCCGCGGCTTTCCTCTGAGTAGTTTGGCCTGGGAATGACGATTAGGAGCGCCTGGAAGTGGCGCTTATCTGCCGGTATCAATGGCTTTCTTCCACGCAAGGTCGGAAATCTGAGAAATGCATTGTCATGCCCGATATAGCACTTCACCTGATTTGGTTAGTCGATTTCTGGGCTTCTACAGAAAGGTTGTGACCCAGTCCTTAGAGGATCCCCTCAAGCTGCTTGCAGGTCTTCTGATTCTTAATGCTTTTGTAAACTCCCGTGCTGCTCCTGCGCAGAGATGCAAACCACCTAGGAACTAGCTCGACTCCTGTAACAATGGATGGCTGCGAAATGACAAATAAAGTGATGCTTAATTATGGTACTGGCACGAACTATGTCATATAAGGAGTGTGATATTCAAGGTTGCGTCCAGATGACATGCGCATTCGTTTAATGCCGGATCAAATGGAATTGGGTTGGTCTTAGGGCCGACTGATTTATTTTGGAAAAAACTCAAAAAGAACGTCGGCCCAGGAGATTTTAAAAAAAAAGTCAATAATTTTATTCATTTAAATTTTAATTAATAGTTAAGGCCAACTCCTTGGCAAATGGGATCATCACATAAAATGACTCATTTTTTGTAGTAAATATTGTTTACTAAGCGTCCAGGGCTAATGCTGAATGTTGTTAATAGCTGTAGAGATTTTGCGGGTTCGCATTTGCCTTTGATTTGTTAGTATTGACTTCATAAGGATCTTTTTTGTCTAAATTTTGTTTTTGCTATTTTTTGATAAATGATTCCTCTCTTGCCAGGCAGATCGTTTCTGTAATCAAAGAAGTTTGGTGAATGTATGTGTGGATAATGAGTCTTTGAAGCCTCTTAGCAATTTGAAAGCTAAAGAGGACATCGAGACACCTGGAAATTTCAGATGTTTTGACAGGATGGTTTCACTTTATCAAAGACTGCTTTCAGCCTTAATTGTTGAAGAAGATCATGAGGAAATGAACAGAAAATTGGATGATGGACCACAAGGTGACTGTCTTCATTGCATAAGTGAGGATTCTCCTTGTGGTAATTGTACTCAGATTGAAAGCGATACTGAAAATGCATATGACATCCAATCACAAGAGTTGGACCTGGACCAACGAATTTTATTGGAACTCCAAAGCATCGGACTATTTCAAGAATTGGTGGTATTTTTGTCTAACTGACGTTGTCTCTATCATTGTGTCTTGAAGATTTTTTGTTTCCTTGACAATTGTCTTGTAATGTGCTTCCATTTCCCTTTTTCAGCCAGATCTAGAACACAGGGAAGATGAGGAAATAAAAAAAGAGATTTGTAAGCTTAAGGATGAGATCCAGCAACAGGTAATTTCCATCGGAATTGCTTGAACTACATCAATGTTCTTCTTTTTTCTTGCTTTCCTAAAAGTTGAAATGTCTCATCAAAATACTTAAAAGATCCACGAGAAATCATAGAATACTCTTGAGAAAGGACACTTTTCAGTTTTAATATTGTCAATGTGAATGATTTCATTATCCAGGGTTTTTTAATTTTCCAATTGAAAATTACCCCAATCTGCATGGTTCTTGGGTAGATTTAAACTTGTTGCTTGCAATGTGAATGGGAAGAAGACTGGATTTGCATCAAGTGAACACCAAAACATTTATATATTATTTATTTTGTAAATCATGAAAATTAATTAGATTCCTTTTGGATTCTGCAGAACTTGTGAAATATTGTCTGGGTTTGCTTAAATTAGTCTGGGCTGAAACAAAAAGATTCCGTCACCTCCTAAGCAATTCCACTGTTAGAAACTACAAAACTACTTCAAAATTCTACATGTAGCAGCATATAATATATTTAGAGAAAGGTATTATATAGAAATGACTATCCATTTTAATTAGTAGGTTTTCATTGGAGGGAATTTTTTCTTTTACAGGGATTGCAAGGCACCAATTCATTTGGTTGTAAGATTGCACGAAACAAAGTTACAAAGCAAGCTACTCAGCGTTTTGTTGAAGGGAAACTAGCTGAGTGTAGAATGTTTGAAGAAACTGGCAAGAGCTGCTTTTCAGATGCATCTTTAAAAGAAAGAATGTTCTCAATATCCTCAAAGGATAAGAATAAAAAATTACCTGGTGATGCTGTCAAAGGTGACACTGCAAATTTGCTTGCTGATAATGCACATGCTCTCTCAGATATCAAAACATCAGGTGTTGTACATATGCGTGCTGTGTTTTTTCATTTCTTTCTGTTTTGTGGGGGATAGTCTCTTCCAATGCTTGTTATCTAACAGTTTACTACTAATTGCACAAAGTTCTTTGTTAATAGATAATTAATTTAAAAATCTTTTACACTAAAAGCTTGCAGAGTCTTGTTACCCTTCTGTGGCCTCAGGAAGTGTACTGTTTGGATGGCCACAAGTGGCGGATTGAGTCTGAAATTATTACTTTTCAATAGTAGCATAAATGCATTCGTCTCTTGTTGTGTTTGCAGCTAATCCTATAGTCCCTTCAGAACAATCTGCTCATATTGTTGCACAACATACACAGAAACTGGAGAATGGAGATTGGGAATTATGTAACACAAGACAAGGGACAGCTTCTTATCCAGTGCAAAGCGTTGTGAAAGATGAGGCATGGTCAACACCTGTGAAAAAGAGAGAACTTCTACTTGATGAAGTTAACAGCAGTGGCATTCTAAGGGGTACAGAAGCTGTTGGGACTACTCTACCTTGGGGGGCTAAAAGAAAGCGCATTAAAAGAGACAGAGAGGGCAAGGTGCAGGCCAAAGAGATCATAATCCGATCTGGCTCTACTAGGAGCGTTCAACCAGATCTGGCCAATGCGAAGGGTGAGATGAAACACAAACTTAAACCAAGGCAAAAGACTGCTTGTTTATCTGCTCCAGAAAATGACCTTCTCGGCAAGCCATCTAAAGCACAAAAACCATCATTGGCATCAAGTTATTGGGAAAAAACTAGTAATAAAATGGTGAAAATGAAAGATGAAATGCCTTCATTGCAGAATTCCATTGCTGATGATGATACTTGTCATGATAATATCCCCATAGATTTGTCGCATTTGCAACTCCCTAATTCAAAAGACATTGCTTCTTGGTTGAACTATGAGGATGATAGCTTGCCAGACGCTGACAGTGATTACATGGGTCTTGCTGTACCAGTGGATGATACAGATGACATTGCGTCTTGGTTGGATGATGAGGATGATAGCTTGCCAGACGCTGACAGTGATTACATAGGTCTTGCTGTGCCATTGGATGATCTAGCTGACCTGAACATGTTCTGAGAACAAAATGAAGCTGTGGAGTTACTGTTGTGTATTCTTTAAAACTTGAAGCTTTTTAAAGAAGTGGTTCTCAGAAGGTGACCACTGACACAAGTTATCTTTGTTTTGGATGCTTATATCATATTAGAGTAGTTAAATTCTTTTAAATATTTCTTGTACAAGTTAGCTATGCAACAGGGAGCAAAATTGTTTTTTGTCATTACAGGAATTGGTCGCGTTGTAACAAGGTAGCAAATTGTTGATGCATTAGTCGATAGTACATTCCATTCTGTGTCACAAATAATTGTTGATCATGCTTTATGATCTGGCCATCTCTTACAAGCTGAACAATCTGCATGCATTTAAACTCAGTTCTTTAGACTTGAAAAACTTATATTTTCTGTTGTATATCCCTACTCCTGGTTTCAGAAGTCATGTGCTGCATCTTCTCTATCTGGCTCATTCTATTTCAGACTGAAATTTGTGAGAAACTTGTTGGGAATTTATCTTTCTATAGTGATCTCGTCTTCATAACAAATCAATTTCTGTAATAATTAAGGGAACCCGTTCAGCTTTGAATCACAAATTCAATGGTAGTACTCGTTCAGAAGCATTCCACTTATGATTCTTCCAATAGAAAACTATTTCTTTTGGAAAGCTTCAGATTTCTTAAACATTTTGAAAGCTTCAAATTTCTCTTTCAGGAACATAACAGTCATCAGTTTAGTATAGTCATCAACAAAAAAATAAAATATCTATCACCAGAACAGCTCTGAGTTCTCACAGGACCACATAGATCAGTATGAACCAACTCAAGTATCTTCTTTGTTGAGTAGTCTTTGCTTTTAAAACTAGACTTAGTCATCTTACCTTTCTGACATTCATGGCACATGGCATGATCAGGTTTTATCAAGTTAGGCAATCCTCTAACTCTTTTCTTTCTACTAATCTTGATCATGTTGTCAAAGTTCACATGGCATAACCTTATGTGCCACAACCAAGCATCTTCATCCTTTATTAATAAACAAGAAGACTGATCCATATCAAGATAGAATAGATGACCTCTAGATTATGTACCAGTTTCAACAAGTCTTCCTCCATCATCATAGATCTTCACCTTTTTGCTCTCAAAAGCCAATCGGTGGCCTGAATTGTTCAACTGAGCCACACTTAACAAATTATAGTTTAATCCATCTACCCAGTATGCATTTTCACATTGTAGTATGTCATTGATCATCAATGAGCCTTTACCTCTTACCATACAAGGTGCATCATTTCCCATTCTCACAGATCCTCCATTATATTCAACAAGATGATCAAACTTCTCTACATCACCAGTCATATGATGTGTACAGCCACTGTCTATGATCCATGTATCATTTATGCTTATTTTACAGATCAGTGTTGTCTCTTCATGTTTCTCTTTCTCTTTTGAGTCATCTTTCATAGCAACAAATACAACTTCTATATCATCTTTAGAATCAGATTCAGTTTCAATATCTTCAGCTATGTAACATACCTTTTTGTCATTTTCATCTCGGTTTTCTCTGTTATAGTGTCAATAGCCTCTGTTGACTCTTCTCCCATAGCTTCCTTCAGATCGGTCTTTGGATCTATCATCATCTTTCTTTTGAGGACATCTAGCAGTGATGTGACCGACTTCTTTACGATTAAAGCATGCCAAAGGTAGCTTACCTCTATACCTTCCTTTTCCTTTGGGCAATCTTCTGGCCATAAGTGCTTCAAGCTCATCAAGTTCATCATCGGTATTGTCATCACTATCACAATTCTTATTATTCCTGCTAGACTTTCCAATCTTCAAAGAAGACATCAAAGTGGATTCAACAGAAGGAAAAACATTGTTATCAAAGTTGTTTAATTCAAAAGTTGTAAGTTTACCAATCAGAGTGTCAAGAGTAAGGTTGGATGTAGCTCTTGTTTCATGAATTGCAGAAATCCTGATTGCATAAACTGAAAGCAAAGTTCTGAGAATCTTGCTTATCATTGTTTCATCATTAATTACTCCATCAGATGCTCTAATAGCATGTACCACCTCTTTGAGTCTATTTGAATATTGGACAATGTTCTCACCTTCTTTCATTCTCATATCATCAAATCTGTCTCTCAAACATTCAACTCGGGCTCTTTTGACATTCAGATCTCCACTGTATATTTGTGCTAATTTATCCCACATTCCTTTGGCAGTCATGCATGTCTTGATATCTTCAAATTCAGTGTCGGTATAGGCAGCAGCAAGTTCCATCATAGTAACATTGTGTTCATGTTTGTCCTTCAATTGATCAAGAGTTAAGGGACTAGTGGGCGGTTGCATGTAGCCATTCTCCATCAGCTCTAGTGCAGAGTTCCCAATTCTAGATATGTGCAGCTTCATTCTACTTTGTCATACTGTGAAGTTCTCTTTGTTCAGTTTCGGTACTTCCCTTTTATACATCTTGAGACATTTATGCTTAAGTCCTTAAAACTCTATTCCAAGCAATCGGAGCTCTGATACCAATTGTTAGAATAACTCAGAGGGTGGTGAATCAGTTATCCAGTGTCCCAAAACAAAATGTATAAATCAGAACTATTTCTTCAATTTCTGCTCATTGGTAAATAATAATAACCTTCACTGTCTGTGCTTTTACCGATTACCAGTCTAATACTAAAATAGTTTACCGATCAAATCTAACATGTAACATATAAAGAATGATAACAAACAAATATCATAATCAACACATAACACAAGAGATTTAATATGGAAACCCTATAAAGGGAAAAACCACTTGGTATCGGCAACCCAAAATTATTCACTTTTCTGAAGTGAGGTCGGTTAAGACCCAACCCTGTTAAAGGTTACAAACACACTGTTAGGTGTGACCTTGTTAGAAGATTTTAGACTAGAAGTTATCATCCAACCAGCATTCACTATGGGGTTGATAGGATAACAATGTTCATTCTATGAATGATACATCATAAGACTTTCAGAGTCCACTCGGTTAGGAGATTTGACTGTATACAATGGTTAAATATGTAACAGTAAATGACCTGCCTTAATACAACTTCAATTGCAGATTACAGATCAATATTTAGTCCATACAAATCCTTCTAATCAATATTTCACTTCAGATTCAATATTGTATCAACTTACTGTCCATTGGTAATTGCTCTTTGTAGCTCGGTAATTGTTCTACAGCTCGATTCTTACTAACCAATATGATCAGAATGCATGAAAACCATGTTCACGCGATATTCCTGCAGCTTCTACTTCTTCCGACATCTTCATCAAGAAAATTTTGTTCTCTTATATAGACGAGTAAATCATTTTCTTCTCCACCATCAGATTTTTCTGCTTAACCACATTCATAGATTTTGCCGCTTCAAACTTTCTTGGTACTTGTGTCAATAACACATTTCAATCTTCTCCGTTAGATCTTTCCAGAATTTCATCAGTCGTCGATCTGTGTAACAAACATTATCTGTTACCTCAATGTTATACTCTTGCTAGCTCATCAATCTCATCGGCTAAACTAATCATTTAATTCATTATGTTCTGCTTGGTTAACAAAGAAATATGTCGGTGAACACTGCTCGGTTAATACTGTGATTGATATACACTACACTTCATCGGTGTATACTAGAAATGCTTCATTTACCGACAACACTGCTTTGTGTCTTTCAGCTCTATACTTCATCATAGATGACTGCAACATAATAAAGTCAATATCATCAAGTCATAGACTCATCAACAAGTTACTCAATGTGTTCCTTATCCTCATCTAACATGTACATCTTTCCTCATGTAGATTTCTCTATTCTTTATCTCTTTTTCACCTTTCTTCAGATGTCTCGATATAGTAACTTACAAGATAAGTGTTGTCAAACTAGTTGACATCAATGACAACATAATACTGATTTAATCATATTACATATCTAATCAAAAACTCCTCAATGATATTTAATCATAGATGCTTCAATCAGATTCCAAATCAGTTGTAGTTCAACAACAACTACCCAAACACTCCTTAAATACTAATCTTCAACCACAAGTTAGTTGGAAGAAACAATTAACTCCTAAGACAAGTCAGCTTCTACTACAAACAAATATTAAATGCAGCAACAGTCAGCTCTCAGAGAGCCTTACAAACATTTAATTCTTCATGTTGGCCTCAAGATCTACATAGGAGAATACAACAAAAGCTACCAACAATAAATTCACCAAGTTAGCCAACCAAATCAGTAAGAAATCTAGTTAATAAACTAGAACAACTGAGCACCAATGAAACAACCAACCATGCCAAGCATCACCGAGCAATTACGTCAACCGAGCACCACAAACATCGTCAAGTAAAAGTTCTACCGAGCACAAGAGGTTTCACCAATTTCCTTCAGCAACCGAGCTTCCTTCAATGACCGAGACCGTCGGTTAAAGCTACAATCGAGTACCACAAAACCAAAAAAACACACCTCCATGCAGATTCACTGAGTACCCTATAATGCCCCTACATAAAACACCCCAGGCTTGAAAAGATGTTCTCATATGATGGAAGAACATCTTTTGAGATTTAGCACATAAACCCTGAACTGGTTCTTCACATACAAGTCTTCCAACTTTTCACCTTGCATACTCTTCCATTTCTATTTCCTCTGTCTTTTGAAGTCTTTCCTTGATAACACATAGGCTTTTTCTCCATAATGATCATCCATCCTCTCAAGACCGACAACTCAACTCAACTACCAATACTCAGGCTTCTCCTACCGAATGTTATATCTAACAAAGGCATCAAGGAAAACTTCTTGTCATCCTTCTCAACAGTAAACACATTCTTCACACAATTATACATAGCTCTGCAATCATATTGCCAAGGTCTAACAAGCAATCTATAACAACTATTCATCTCCACAATATCACAACACTAGATCCTTATACTGGCCAATCTGAAAATCAACAAAGAACTGTTCTCTCACTTCCAGAGCATGACTATCTTGCAACCAGCCAATCCTATAAGGATAAGGATGCTTCATTCTCTTCAAACCAAGTTCCTGAACCATGTCCTCAGTAACAAGGTTATCAGTACTACCACTATCAACAATAACATCACAAATTGTACCTCCAAACTTACACCGAGTTTTGAAAAAATTACTCCTCTGACAAGGTTCCACCTTTGCACCGAGTAATGTTCTCCGAACCAACAAGTTCTCAGATTCAGGTTCATTCTAAATATTCTCATTTACCATAGTAGTCTGCTGGTCACCAAAATTCTTTTGTGTACACTCAAAAGAATGGTGTCCATCTTCACCACAATTATAACAAGTACCTTAAAGATAACTCTACCTGTCTTCTTTTTCAATTCCATAGGTTTTGGTTCATCTTCTGCAGTCAGTTTATCCTTGGCCGAGTGATCAATATTTTCCTTTCCTCAGGGATTACTATGTTGTCTCTTTTTTAAATTATCTTCTACCTTCAGGGCATACTGATAAGCACCTTCAATAGAATCAATCTTCAGCATACCAATCTCATCCTGAATATTGAATCTCAAACCATTCACATATCGAGCTACCTTTTCCTTACCAAGTTCTCTGTGTCCAAACCAAATAGTAAGTCTATAGAAATCCTCAGTATAGTCCTCAATAGTCAAATATTTTTTCTTTAGATTCTCCAAATTCTTAAACAAGTCAAGCTCATAGTTAGTGGGTATGAACTTAGCTTTCAATTTAGTCACCATCAACCTCCACCGATTGATCTTCATTTCACCTTCATCTTCCCTGTCTCTTTGTAATTCTTTCCACCAAAGAGTAGCATGTCCTTTCAACTTAGTTTGTGTCAATCTTACTCTAAGAGGATCTTCAATTTCTTCTATCTCAAAGAAGTCTTCTAATTCACCAATCCAATCAATCAGATTCTCAAGTTTCAAAGTACCAAAGAAATTAGAAACTTACATTCGGCAACTAGTACTTAACCGAGCTCCAGATCTCTACAACTGACTAGTTTTGTCTTCACCAGATCTATCTCTTTGGTCATCACCACTAGATCGAGCAGCTTCAAAGTCTTTAGTAGCTTCCTCATAACCATCCTCAATACCAAGATTCCTCAGGACACCATTAATAGCTCTCATGACCTCAACGATCATCTCATTCTTCATCAATTCCATCTCAAATCTGAAATTAACTTTAACTTTCTTTGTAATCTTCGATTCCATAGCATCACAGAGATCAACAATTTCTCTAGGGTCTAATCTTCTTGGAGGCATCCTTCAAGATTTTCAAAAACCCAAAGCAATAGTCACCAACCAAGGTCCTAGTGCAAACACCCTTAACCAGAGATCAGTTTACACACTCAAGATCTTCAAGTTCTGATACCACCTGACGCAGCTCAAGCAAGGAGGATCCAATTAAGGACAGTCCAAGGAAGTAGCCAAACACAACAATGCAAAATAACACAACAAGATCATGTTTTCAACTAAATTTTTATTAACATGCTCGGTTGTAAGGCCTTCTAGGTTAGGGCCAATTACAATCAATTAAAAAGTAATTATGCAACCTCCTAGCTAGTCCAACTCTGAAATAAATTAGCAACTGATGGAAACCCTAAAGCATATCTGAACTTGAGCTCACAAGCCTCCAAGCAATCTCCTTGTCTCCAAGAAAACAACCACTAGCTCTGCTATTACAAACTATCAGAAATCAATCTGATCTACAATATCTCACAAGATCCAACTCTATCCTTCACACTTACTTCCTCCAAAATATGCCTCCTAACAACTACCCAAACACTCCTTAAATACTAATCTTTAGCCATAAGTCAGTTGGAAGAAACAATTAACTCCTAAGACAAGTCAGCTTCTACTACAAACAAATATTAAATGCAACAACATTCAGCTCTCAAATAGCCTTACAAACATTTAATTCTTCATGTCGGCCTCAAGATCTACATAAGAGAATACAACAAAAGCTACCAACAATAAATTCACCAAGTTGGCCAACCAAATCACTAAGAAATCAAGTCAATAAACCAGAACAACTGAGCACCAGTGAAACAACCAACCATGCCAAGCATCACCAAGCAATTACATCGACCGAGCACCACAAACATCATCAAGTAAAAGTTTCATCGAGCACAAGAGGTTTCACCAAGTTCCTTCAATGACTGAGTTTCCTTCAATGACTGAGACCATCGATTAAAGCTACAACTGAGTACAACAGAACCAAAACAACACACCTCCATGCAAATTCACCAAGTACCCTAGAATGCCCCTGCATCAGTAATACAAGCATCACCAAGCAAGCACGTCAACTGAGCACCACAGGCATCACCGAGTACAAGTTCCAGCGAGCACAAGAGGTTTCATTGAGTTCCTTCAGCGACCGAGCTTACTTCAATAACTGAGACCGTCGATTAAAGCTACAACCAAGTAACACAGGACCAAAACAACACACCACCATGCAAATTTTTTGAGTACCCTAGAATGCCCCTACATCAAAGTGTGTGGACCTAGATCTAGTCGTTCCCTTCTCCAATGTTGGATCTAAAGGCTGACTTGTTTCAGTAATCTCTTGTATAAATAAAGTAATATGTTGTAATCTTAAAAAGGGGGAAATTTTTGGAGAAGTAAGAAGGGAGATAGAAGATAGGATCTGAATGTTGAATCCTCGATGTTTGAGGACTGTTCGTATTTGAATTTTGATTGTATTTGTCTATAACCGGGAAGGCCTTATATCTCGACATGTTTGAATCTTTCTATTTTGATTAATTTATGAGATCTTTGCATTCTCTCTCTCCATGTTGTTGTGTTATTGCTTCCGCATGTTGTTTGATTTCACAGGAGGTTGGTAGTTGGGTGTGCTCTTTGGCATTATTTTCCTCCCCTCCTTGCATCATTTAGCATTATGAAGATGGGATCCCGAGTTCTCGAAATGAAAAGCTTTAATTTCTTAAGAAATTACAAGGCATTAAATGCACTTACCCCCACCAAGCTATTAAAAACCTTTCGAAGGTCATTTTTACTCATGAAGTGATAAAAAAAAATTGTTGATAGTGCTCTTTCAACTAAGTCTTCAAACTTGCAATTTCAAGTGTTTGTGAGTGGATTTGATTGTAAACGAAGTGTTTTCTAAAAATTCATTGGTCAATTCATGCGATATTATGTTCAAATAGGCTATTCTTCATATTTTTATGACTTAATTTAGGGCTTTCTATTCTATTTTTCATTTATTTTTTATTTTTTCTATTGTTTAGGTTTTTTTTATAGGGTAGTAAATAAAGGTGTTTTTTTGTAAATTCCACAGCCTTGAACTTAATTTAGGGTGTGTAATTTTTTGTTCTATGGTTCTTTTGTGCCCTAGCTGCAGGCTTTTAGCATTTGATGCCTCAATTTTGGTAGTCTTCAAATTAGGGCTTTTGGATTCTATCAATTATGTGCCCTAGTTTGTTTTTGGTTTTAAATAGGTAGTAAGTTTCATTTTTATTTAAGTGTCAAATTAGGGCTTTCTAGGGTTTCTAATTGTGCCCTACCCTATTCTGGCCTAAGTTCTAGGCCATGTGTCAAGCACCCAATTCTTGAATTTATGGTTTTGGTACTATTTTTGCCTAATTCTTCTCTATTCACCAACTAGTCATTGGCCTTCATGGCCCAGAGCTTTGGCTCTCAGCCTACCAGTCACTTTCATGGAAAGAATTCAAAATTCCCCTAGAGTTAGTTAAAGTAGCATTCATTTTGGTTATCAACCCTTCTCCAAAACTTGTATTTTAAAGTCACGACTAACTTCTCAAAATTCTTTATGGTAGAAATGTTGCAAATCACTAAGGAAGGTTCACACTTCATTTCCTAGGATTCCTTCATATCATCTTGTTAGAATAATTGAGAGGGGGGAAAATAGTTAGATCAATTATCCTACATTCCCAAATATAAAGATGTACCTTATAAAACAATTCCAACAAATTATGCAGCTCGGTAACATAAAATATCAATCTGTCTATCTAGTTTACCGATTACCAGTAATTATCCAACTGTGATTACCGACTAAATCAACTATGCAGTATGTAAAGTATGATAGAAAAATAATCATAACAAATAACACATAACACAATGATTTAATGTGGAAACCCTGCTAAGGGAAAACCACCTGGGACCGATAACCCAAAATAATCCACTCTTCTGAAGTGAGCTCGGTGAAGAGACAACCTTGTTAAAGGTTACAATACACACTGTTAGGTGTGACCTGGTTAGAGAATTTATCACTAACAGTTAACTTTTGACCAGCATTCACTATGGGGTCAACAAGATAACATTTTACATTCAAGGAATGTCATAGGGTAGAACATAAGACTGTTAAGTCCACTCGGTTAAGATATTTTCTGAATCAATGGTTAAACTGATACAGTACTAATCTAATTCAAACACAACTCAATTGCAAATATTTAGATCTATGCTAAGCCCATATAAAATCCTCTAATCATTAATCAATTCACTTCCTCAATATTTCTCAACTTACTTTCACTCGGTAAATAGTTCTCTAACGCTCGGTATTGTCTGCAGGCTCGATTCCTTCACTAACCAGTTTGATCAGGCATGCATGAATATAATCTTCACGTGAAATCTCTACTGTCTTCTTCTTTCTGGCATGTTTCAATAATGAAACTCATACCTCTTATATAAACAAGTAAACAGTTTTCATATCATCCATTAGATTTTGCCTCTTAATCTCCTTCATCCATTTTTTCGCTTAAACCTTCCTTGATAGATGTGTCATTAACACATTTCAATCTCATCCTTTAGATCTTCTTTGAACTTTGTCAGTCGTGGATCTCCTAAAAAACTTTATCCTTAACCTCGAAATCATAACAATTTCTAGCTCGTCAAATTCAGTCGGTTGTTCTTAACATTTAATGTTTTCATCTATACTCGGTTAATATAGAAATGCATTAGTGATAACTAGTTAAACTAGCTTGGTTAATACTGTCAGTCAATATACACTGCATTGGCTTGGTGTATACAGAAATCTTCAATTACCAACCACATTAATATGTTCAATCTCAAATCTCTTCTTCATAGTAGATTAATGTAACATGCTCAAGTCAACAATATAAAGTCATAGACTCGTCAATAAGCTACCCAATGTTTACATTATCATTATCTGTCATATCCATCTTTTCCTTATATAGATATCTCAGTTCTTCATCTTTTCTTCCTTCAATAGATGCTCAGATGTTTGTAACTAATATGATAAGTACTGTCAAAACTAGTTGACATCAATGACAACATATTGACTGATTTAATCATCTTACATATCATTTCAATAGCTTGGTGATCTCTAATCATTGTTTCTTCAATTTATTTAGATATTCAATCAGTTTTAGTTCATCAATCTCTCCCTTTGGCATTGATGGCAATTAAAGCAATATGAAAATATGTCATACACATACCAAACATGTATTCTACAACTATGTAAGTAAATGTTGTAGCTCGGTAAGCTCATATTTAATATGTTTAATCACTACAAAACATAATAGCATTACAAGTGCAGAATCTCCCTGCAAATTTGATCTTTTCAGTTCTCAGATTCCCTTTGTTCTCAGCAACAAATATTCAAGTCTCTCTCTTTCTGCAATATCTCTCTTTTTGTGTTCTCACTAACTGATTTTTCATATTCATTCTCTCTAATTTTCTCTCCCTTTGACAAAAATTCCAAAGAAAATATACAAACATCTCTGCAACCAAGTAATTCTCTATTGTTCGGTTCATATCAAGTACCTTCAATGTATAGATAAACAAATTTATGTTCCAGTTCTACAATCTTTCACAACCTTAGACAAAATCCAAAGTGTGAGCTATGTGCATCAACATGAATGATCTTCTAATAAGTATAGGTTGATGCAACCTCCAAATCACCTTAGTGATCGGTAGACAGGGGACAGACCCCAAGTCTAGTCTTCAGATATTCAAAAGTGTCCTTCGGTAATGGTTTAGTAAAGATATCAGCAAGTTGTTCTTTAGATGTTACAAATTCCAGTTTCACCTGCTTCTCTTGAACTTTTTCCCTCAAGTAGTGATACTTAATAGATATATGCTTTGTCTTCGAATGCATCACAGGATTCTTAGAAATATTTATAGCACTAGTGTTGTCATAATATATAATTACCGGGTCAGTGATTACCTCATTCATCTCTTCCAACACTTGTCTAATCCAAGCAATATTTGAACAATTTGCAGCAACAACAACATACTCTTCTTCAGCAGTAGACTAAGAAATGCATGCTTGTTTCTTGCTAATCTAAGTCACAAGCCCTTCCCCTAAAAAGAATGCTCCATTGGTTGTGCTCTTTTGGTCATCTATGTTTCCAGCCCAATCTGCATCGGTGTAAACTCTAAGTTCAAATTTGCCTTCAAATGTATACCATAATCCATAGTCTTCTATTTTGTTCAAGTATCTTGAGATTTTTTTTACTACAACCATATGTGAATCTTTAGGATTGGCAGAAAATCTAGCCACAATCCCCATTGCATGTGCAATATCAGCCCTACTATGTACAACATACATCAGTTTACCAATCATAGATTAGTACAGAGTTTAATTTACTTCTCTAGATTCATCATCCTTTGTCAATTTATAGCCAGTTACCATCAGTGTTTCCACTGGCTTAGCATCTTTCATGGAAAAAGTTTTCAATACTTCTTTAATGTATTTTGATTGTGTGATGAAAATTCCATCTTTCTATTGTATAACCTACAAACCTAGAAAGAATTTAATCTCTCCAAACATAGACATCTCAAATTCCTTTCTCATGTCATCAACAAAATATTTGCAAATTAGATCTTGTCCTCCAAAGATTATATCATCAACAAATATCTCAACATAAAAATTTTATCATTAGATCCTCCTTTCATGTAGAAATTATTGTTTTCACTAGTTCTTACAAAACCAATACTTATAAGATAAGCATGTAGTCTTTCATACCATACCCTCGGTGCTTGCTTCAATCCATACAAGGCTTTGTGCATTCTACATACAATGTCTTTCTGATTCTAATCAACAAACCCTTCTGGATTTTCTTTGTAGACCTCCTCCTCAAGAATTCCATTCAAAAAAGTTGATTTCACATCCATTTGATATACTTTAAATCCCTTATGTGCAACATATGCAAGTAATATTCAAACTCCTTCCAGTCTAGCAATAGGTGCAAAGGTTTCACCATAATTAATATCTTCTTCTTGTGTATATCCCTTGCAAACAAGTGTTGCCTTATTCCTAGTGACCTCTCCATTTTCATTCAACTTATTCTTGAAAATCCACTTAGTACCAACAACATTTTTATCTGTCGGTCTAGGCACTAAAGTCCATGTTTTATTCTTCTCAATTTGTTCAATTTCCTCATTCAGAGCATTGATCCATTCCTCATTTTCAAGTACATCCCTAACATTCTTAGCTTCAAACTCACAAACTAAGCATGTGTTTTGTCTTAACTTACTTCGGTTCAACATACCAGCTTTCTTATCTCCAATGATTTGATTCTCTAGATGATGTCTTCTAATGAATCTTGCTAGCACTTGATCTCTTCTCTTCTCATCATTCAGTTTAGGTTCATTTTCCTACTCGGTAGCTTCTTCTTGATTCTCAATTTGCATGTGCTGATTCTCTGTAGCATTTTCCTAATGCTCAGTAGACTCAGCCTGTGGCCTTGGTAGATAATCTAGATCTTCAACATAAGTAAAGCTACCATAATCTTTTGGCTCCTTCATGCTTTCTTCATCATTCTTTTCAGAAAACTCATCAACTCTAACATTAGCACTTTCTATCATCTTATTAGTAACCTTATTCAAACATTTATAAGCTTTACTCTTAGTAGAATATCCCAAGAATATTCCTTCATCACCTTTAGAGTCAAATTTACCATTCATATCATCCTTCAGAATATAATACTTTCTACCAAAGATTCTAAAAAAACTTACACTCAGTGTGTATCCAAACCATAACTCATAAGGTGTCTTGTTTGTGTCTTTCTTTAGTTGACCTCGGTTCAGGACATATATTGTTGTGCTAACTACCTCTTTTTAGTACATTAGTGCAACATTTTTCTCAATCATCAATGTTCTAGCACAATCAACAATAGATCAGTTTCTCCTTTCAGCAATTCCATTATTTTTTGGTGTTCTAGGTGCAAAAACATGCCTTTTGATATCATGCTCATTACAAAAGTTAGTGAATTCATCAGAAACAAAATCACCTCCTCTATCAAACCTTAAGAATTTCAATTCTTTTCTGATTTTTTTTCAACTTTAGCCTTATACCATTTAAACAGTTTGAATGCCTCAAATTTTTCTTTCAAGAACATAATTGTCATCAATCTAGTATAGTCATCAACAAACAAAATAAAGTATCTATCACCATAGTAGCTTTGAGTTCTCATAGGACCACATAAGTCGGTGTGAACCAACTCTAAAATTTCTTTAGATGAATAGTCCTTACTTTTAAAACTAGATTTGGTCATCTTTCCTTTCTGACATTGATGGCACACAACATGATCAAGTTTGTTTAGACTAGGCAATCCTCTAAATTTTCTCTTTCTACTGATCTTAATCATGTTATCAAAATTTACATGACAACCTCTTATGCCATAACTATGAATCTTCATTTTTCACCAGTAAACAAGAAGTTTCAACATTGTCAACATAAAATAAATTACCTTTTGATTGTCCACCTATTCCGACAAGCTTTCCATTTTCATCATAGATTTTCACCTTCTTGCTTTCAAATACAACTTGGTGACCTGAGTTATTCAGCTATGCTACACTCAAAAAATTGTAATTAAGTCCTTTTACCCAGTATGCATTATCACATCTAATTTTATCATTCAATAAAATAGATCCTTTCCCTTTAACCATGCAAGGTGTGTCATTTCCCATTTTTACTGATCCTCCATTATAATGCTCAAAATGATCAAACTTATCTCATCACCAGTCATGTGATGTGTACAACCACTATCAATGATCCAAGTATCATTCTTACTAACTTTAGAGATAAGTGTTGTTTCTATATACCTTTCCTCCTCTTCTGAATCATCTTTCATTGCATCAAACACTACCTCTATATCATCATCGATTTCGATGTTGGAGTCATCTTCTTCAACAAGGTAACATACCTTTTTTCCCTTATCTTTGTGATCTCAGTTTTCTTTGTTGTAGTTTCGGTAGCTTCTGTTATTTCTTCTGCCATACTTCCCATCACCAAATCGGTCTCTTTCACTATCTTCCTCTTTCTTGTTAGGACATCTAGTAGCAATATGGCCAACCTCTTTACAATTAAAACAAGCTAAAGGTAACTTTCCCTTATATCTACCTTTAGCTTTCTGCAGTCTCTAGGCCATAAGTGGTTCAAGCTCATCAAGCTCATCATTAGTATTACTATCACTTTTATTCCTTATATTATGCTTACTGCTAGATTTACCAATCTTAAGAGATGACATAAAAGCATTCTCAACACTCGGTACAACACTATTGTCAAAATTATTCAGCTCAAAAGTTGTTAACTTTCCAATCAGACTATCAAGAGTAAGAGTGCTATTAGGTGCAGACCTCATTTCATGAATAGAAGATATTCTGATTGCATATTAGATAGGCAACAAGGTTCTCAATATCTTACTTACCACTGTATCTTCAGAAATAATACCACCAGCTCCTCGGATAGCATTAACTACCTCTTTGATTCGATTTGTGTACTGTGTAATATTCTCTCCTTCCTTCATCTTCATGTCATCAAATCTTCCTCTCAAGCTTTTAGCTCTAGCTCTCATCACATTCGCATCACCACCATAAACTAGAGAAAGTTTATCCAACATTTTCCTCACTGTTGTGCAATCCTTGACATCCTCAAATTCAGTATTAGATAGAGCAGAAGCAATCTCTATCATAGTAACATTGTGTTCATGTCAGTCTCTCAACTGATCAAGAGTCAAAGGTCCAACATTCAGTTGTAAATAGCCATTTTCAAGTAAAGGTACAGCAGATTCTCCAATTCCAGATATGTGAAGTCTCATCCAGCTTTTCCATGTAGTAAAGTTGTCTTTGTTCAGCTTCGACACTTCCCTCTTATACATCTTGTAATCTTTCTGCTCAAGTCCTTAAAAATTTCTTTCAAGCAACCAATAAGCTATGATACCAATTGTTAGAATAACTGAGAGGGGGGGTGAATCAGTTAGATCAGTTATCCTATAGTCCCAAATACAAAGATGTACCTTATAAAACAATTCCAACAAATTATGCAACTCGGTAACATAAAATATCAATTTGTCTGTCCAATTTACCGATTACCAGTAATTATCCAACTGTGATTACCGACTAAATCAACTATGCGGTATGTAAAGTATGATAGAAAACAATCATAACAAATAACACATAACACAATGATTTAACATGGAAACCCTGCTAAGGGAAAAACCACCTAGGACCGGTAACTCAAAATAATTCACTCTTCTAAAGTGAGCTCGATGAAGAGACAACCCTGTTAAAGGTTACAATACACACTGTTAGGTGTGACCTGGTTAGAGGATTTATCACTAATAGTTAACTTTTGACCAGCATTCACTATGGGGTCAACAAGATAACACTTTACATTGAACGAATGTCATAGGGTAGAACATAAGACTGTTAAGTCCACTCAGTTAAGATATTTTTTGAATCAATAGTTAAACTAATATAGTACTGATCTGATTCAAATACAACTCAATTGCAAATATTCAGATCTATGCTAAGCCCATATAAAATCCTCTGATCATTAATCGATTCACTTAATATTTCTCAAATTACTTTCACTCGATAAATAGTTCTCTAATGCTCAGTATTGTCTGTAGGCTCGGTTCTTTCACTAACCAGTTTGATCAGGCATGCATGAATATAATCTTCATGCGAAATATCTGCAGTCTTCTTTTTTCCAACATGTTTCAATAATGAAACTCATATCTCTTATCTAGACAAGTAAACTATTTTCATATCAGCCATTAGATTTTGCCTCTTAATCTCCTTCATCCATTTTGCTGCTTAAACCTTCCTTGGAAGATGTGTCATTAACATGTTTCAATCTCATCCTTTAGATCTTCTCCAAATTTTCTCTGCCATGGATCTCATAACAAACTTTATCCTTAACCTCAAAATCATAACAATTTATATCTCATCAAATTCAATCGGTTCTTCTTAACATTTAATATTTTCATCCATACTCCTTATGTAGATATCTCAGTTCTTCATCTTTTCTTCCTTCAACAGATGCTCAGATGTTTCTAACTAACATGATAAGTACTATCAAAACTAGTTGACATCAATGACAACATATGGATTGATGTAATCATCATACATATCATTTTAGTAGCTCAGTGATCTCTAATCATTGTTTCTTCAGTTCATTCAGATATTCAATCAGTTGTAGTTCATCACATCTACCACCAAAAATAAGGAGACTGCGTATTAAGATCAACAAGTTAGTATCCCCAGTCTTCATTTCCCACAAAATCCTTAATAAAGTTGTTGACTCCAGATTTTGGGTCCCAAGATTCCTTCTTACCTCATTCTTTTTCCTCCCCAAGGAAACCCACACATGGATCTATAGTCCCCGACTCCCAGAGTATGTTTAATTATTTGATATGTTCATTGTACTACACATGAACTGATTATATTACTTGATTTTGTAGGTAAATACATTGAGAGCAATGTTATCATTCTCATCAATTTAGGAAGTTGAGCTAGGGTCATCTACTGTGGGTCCATCCAAAAGGATAACTAAAGCAAAAAGGAACTGGAAAGGACACCCCTCACCATGAAGTACATATATGAGGTTCAAGATAGGATTTCTAAGTTAGAAAGTGGAGTAAAGAACATAATAGATAGAGACATAGGTGATTACGAATTATAGGGAATCAAGGCCTAGGTGAAATTTGTAGAAATTTCAGGAGACAGACATGTCATCAACTTGTTAGATCTGGATTTATGTCACCTATTTCTTTCCCACTCTCACTCTAATATCTGGAGCTCATCTTAACTCTAGCCGCTCATTATTCACCCACTACCTAGAAGTACACTCATTTGCATGGCATAGATGTGGCCAGCTTTGATCTGGACTCCATCTACACTATCCTCCACATCCCAAAAAAATTGGACTCTATGATTGTGGATAAGGCCTATGCCATGAATGATTACCTATAGATAGAGGTAAAGAATAAAATTATTTGAATGAGCACTAGCTCACTACACCACAGAAAGATGCATTAAAAATGTATGCTACCATCCCTTGAGCTAACTTCATCTTACCAATCCATGGCATGATAATAATGTTGAGCCGCATCTTCGGGGAGCCAAATGCAAAGGAGTACACCCCCTGGATGTACTATTTCATGATTACCATTGTCACCAACTTGGGTCACTTCCATTGTGACCAAATTATTTTAAACAACATCCACCAAAAGCTTCGGGATGTCAAGCAAACAAAGCAGTTTTACATGACTTCATATGCAGTGTGGATAGTAGATCACCTTAAGAGCATCGATGGTATTAATAAGTTTGGACACCAAGGAGATTCCCTGGATGACACACTCTCATGGGATCAGTACTTACAACTTTAGCTGGAGAGGTTTCCCAATGCATTTTTTCATTTCAACGACGCTTTTGTATATAATTGAATAATAAGGCTCATAGGTGATGTAAGATATTATTTTTCAAGGGCAGTGATGAGCCTGATCAAGCCATGGGGTTTTGTTTTTTGTATTTCTTCTAGCACACCTACATTTGTGTGTCTATTTTTTCCAAGATCCCCTACCTCCTCCAATGATGTTGCAGCGATCAGATAATTTTGCTCAAATTTTGTAGGAAATATTTAGAAACTTAAGCTTTGATGAGCTAGAAGCACAAAGTGGTGGTCAAATTCCCTTTCTCATGTGGAGAATACAAGTGAACCATCTTCAGTGCTAAAGAGATCGAGAATGAGTTGAAGAGTCTCCACTTGGAGAAATTTGACCTAGCACGACCATAGTATGATCCACGAGGGCAAATAAAGAAGGCACTCCCTGAACCTTGAAAAAAATTGGGCTGATTGTCAGGATAATTTTGATCTGGGTCATTGCTAGCATCAGTGGCTCAAGGTATGACATATGGTTTATTTTGGTCTATGGACATTTCCTAGGGGTTTCATAGATATCGAAGCGGTCAAAGACCCCAATTTTGAAAAATAAAAAATAGGAGATAGGCTCCTCCTATGGATTAATTGGGATGATCTAGAAACATTGGATATTAGGACAATCATGCATGAGGTAATTCAAAGGAGTCACTCTATTTTTAATTTTTGATGTCCCAAAGGAAGCTTAGGGAAGAAGTAGAAGTCCAAAGAATAACCCTCTCATCAATACGAGAGATGAGAAAAGAATAAATGGGCTACCTCATATGGGAAATTAGATCCCCTAGCAGAAGCCCCAACAAAGGTAGTTTTCAAATATTTGAGTGAGAAGATGGCCCAGTCATGGAAGCTTGCTTTTGCCACGAAATAGGGAGACACAGTTGGACTCTCTACAGAACTACTTTTGGTCATAGGACCTTCTGAGATAGCAACAAGATCAACAAAAATCAATGCTAGCGACAACTCAATAAGTCTAACACTATCTCCAAAAGTGTGTCTAGATGATCAAAGTCAAGAAGATCAATTTGAGACTCAAAGGGATGAAAATGAAACCTACTCTCAAACCTCATCTCTTCCACAAACACTGCTATTTTAGGAACCGTGCAGAGTTCACCAAAAAAATGGGAGAGAATGCCAAAATTAGTCAAAACAAAAGAAGAGATAAATGCAGGAATACAATCTAGATTGGATGGAAATCTATCAATCACTAAACATCTGAGGAAGGCATGTTTCTCTCCTTGAATGCAATTAATTTGATCTCATAGAATGTCAGGGGCATGAATACCCCTAAAAAACACACTCAAATCAAGTTTTAGATTGATGCTTCAAGTGCAAACATATTCCTACTTCAAGAAACCAAAACCTCACAAGATAAATTTGAATCTACAAGTAAGAAATAGACAAAATAGCATAGTGTCCATGTGTTGGAAATCAAAGATTCATGAGGATTGGTCATATTGTGGAATCTAAAATCAATAAAATTAGAGCTTATTTGGCGGGGAATAATTGGCAGGCTCTATCTGGTCAAAACTTTGATCTCGGGTTTATTATAATTAATGTTAATGGACCAACAACCATGCATGGAAAAAAAATGTAGGATACATTAACCTCTCTCATTTAAAGACTTGCAGGAGATAAGGTAATCCTAGGGGGATATTTTAATGCAATCTCCTCTTTAGTTGAAAAGAAAGGAGGAATCTACCCACCGTAGAAAACAATTGATGACTTTACAAACTTTATCCTAGAAAAATGATCTCAAAGATATTCTCCCTCAAAAAGGTTAGTTTACATGGACAAATAGAAGGAAATATTTTTTGCAGATAGAAGAGAGGTTAGATAATTTTTGGTCACCAACAACTGGTTCCTTGATAAGTTTTCACTACATTCAGACATTCTATCTCTAATATCCTCCAACCATTATGTTATTTCTTAGGATATCTCTGCATTCATCTCCCCCATGCACAAGTAGTCATTCAAATTTTGAAGGATGTGGTTCAAACATCCTCATTTCCTCCCATTGCTACAACAATGGTGGGTATCTTCTCCTTATTGTAAAGGCATAAAAATATATCAATTGTATGAAAAAAAGTGTTGTGTCAAATCTCAGATCAAAATATAGAATGTTCAAACATTTAAAAATAACTTCACTCATAAGGAAGAAGTGGCAAAAGAACTTTCCAATGTGCATGAACACATCATCCAACATGGACTAGATACAAACACATACAACAAGAAAAATAAGTATCAAATGAGAAGAATTAAGAAAAAGAGAAGAGATCTATTGGAGGCAAAAATATAGAGAGCTATGGTTGAAAGGAGATCATAATACAAATTTTTTTCATGCTTTAGCAAAAGAAAATAGAGTAGCACAAACCATTTTTTCCATCTATTTTGTTAATTCGGGTAATATCCTCACAAATGAATAGGAAATTCAAGAGGAGGGTGTCAATTTTTTAAAAGGCTTATTAGCTCTATCTATCAAAAAAAAATGTTCAAAATGATATAGTAGAACAAGAGCTTTTGGGTTCCGTTCCACTAAGCATTTCCTAGCAAGATAATTTATATCTCCTTAAACCATTTACCTTGGAGGAAGTAAAGAAGGTTGTGTTCTCTATGGCCTCGGATAAAGCACCAGGCCTAGATGCAGGTTTTATTACAATTTTCTTTCATAAATATTGGGACATCATAAAATATGACTTGCTTGCAACAATGGAAGAATCAAGGAAAAGTGACACTACTTTGAAGAGTTTTAATGTTACTAACATAGCACTCATCCCTAGAATTAGAGACCAAACACATTTGCATATTTTCATCCTATCTCATTATGCAACACTATTTACAAGATCTTTACTAAAGCTATATATATTTGAGGTTACAACACTTAATCCCAAAAATTATCTCAATTGAACAAGGGGGGTTTATATTAGGTAGAGAAACAGTGGATAGTGCTTTGGTTTCCCTTGAGACTCTACATTCAATTAAGACATCCCACATTACATATTTCATTATGAAATTGGACATAATGAAAGCATATGATAGAGTGAAATGGAGCTTCTTCCACAAAGTACTACAAAGATTTGGGTTCTTAGAAAAATGGTGCAAATGGATTAAATTGTGCCTTTTAGGAGCATAATTTTTAGTGATCATTAATGGAACACCATCAGGATTCTTTCAAGCAACACATGGTGTGAGATAAGGAGAACCATTGTCTTCCTTTCTTTTTATTATCATGGCAGAAGCTCTCAGTAGACTTATAAAGCAAAAACATGGGTTCTTTGGTAAGGTGTACAAATTCCTCAAAGAAATATTTGTCACTCACACGTTGTTTGTTGATGATAGTCTATTATATGATAAATCATCCCTTGTGGAAGCCAATAAAATTAAAGACATGTTACAAACATACACTACAATATCAGATAGAGAATAAATGAACATAAATCTAAGGTTTTATATTTTTTATACAAAAGCTTCCATTAGGAGACTCATTCATATTTTTGGATTTCAAGTTGAGGAACTCCCATGCACTTATCTTGTTATACCCTTTTTCATGGGTTCTAATAAGTTATGTTATTAGAGAAAAGTAGTAGAAAGGATCAAATTAAGATTTTTAGCTTGGAAAGCCAGATTTATTTTACTGCTAGGATGTCCTCATCAAAAGTGGCATTGCAGCCATCCCCAGTTATTATATTGCATCTCTTAAAGATCCTAAGTTTGTTATCAATCAAATAGAGAAGATCATTAGAGAATTCATTTGGAATGGGAATCTATCCAACACCAAGAAATTACCACTTTTACCCCTAGATAGCATGGTCGTAGGAAAATCATTGGGAGGGATCGGCATGCAAGATTTAGCTAAACGTAATACTGCTTTTAGAGGGAAGCTAGTGTGGAAAATGTACTCCAAGCCAACAACAACATGATTCCAAATCATGAAGTCTAAGTATTTAGACACATCGAATCCCATTAGAATTTTCACAGTTGCCAATCCTCCAAATGGTTCACCTATGTGGAACTTTATGATGGAAGCTAGACAAGTTGTAACTAAATATATCACATGAAATGTTCACAATGGAAAGGAAGCACATTTTTGGAAAGATTTGGGAATGGAAATCATCCACTTAAATACATTGATGAGTTGCAATATACCATTCCAGTTCTATGTCAAGTTTGGGGACATAGACGTATAGATTATGTCAATCATATTTAGATAGGATCTTTCAAAGTATCATGGAAATCGAGGCAAACCAAAAAAACTTCTTAAATCAAATTCTATCAACCAAGATAGTAGTTCTTTCAAACAAGCCCAATCATATAATCTAGGCCTCTACAAAAGATGGTAACTAATCGGTCAAACAAGGATGCAAGTTTATCCTACATAGGGAAAATAAATAGCAGAGTCAAAGACCATATTCTTTTTGTCAGAACAATATGGTCATGCCGAAAGTGGGTAGCTTTTCATGGCTGGCTCTTTGTAAAAAAGTGTTGACTAGTGATAGGTTGGATAAACTACATATTTCACAACCTTTCAAATGTTTTCTATGTGATGAAGAACTAGAAACTGTAGATCATCTATTCATTCAATTCCCCTTTGCAATACAATGTTGGCAGTTTTTGTTGCAAAAACTTTAGTTTTATAAACCTTTGCCAATTTCAATATGGATGTTGTTTTAGTCTTGGTCAATCCTATAAAAATTCTCCTTTTCATGCATTTGGAGAATCATCCCCGTTACAGTCCTCTGGTACATATTGTGGGAGCGCAACAAATGAGTTTTCAAGAAAATTACTTCAACAATTAAACAAGTTCAAGGAAAAATAGATCAATTAATGGAAGAATTAGTGACTACCTATGTTCATAGATACAAAACTTTCTCCTCCTTATTTACAACATGGGATAACAGTATTATGAAATATTGGGAAGGTATTAATCTACCTTTTAAGGGTAGTCATTTTCTCGTATTTAAATCAAATATTGACAATCTCAGATTAAGTGGCATTTGACCTCTCTCAAGTTTCTCAAACTCAACTTTGAAGGTGTGTCAAGAGGTAATCCTGGAATTTTCAAAGCTGGAATTTGCATCTAGGATAATCTTGGAGATGTGGTAGCTTTGAAATCCATTGCATTACCTCCTAGCATAAAAAAATATTTTTGAAGCTTGGGCTTTACTTCAAGGATTAATAACTATTAAAAATATTAGAATAACTAAAATTCATGTTGAAGGAGATTAACTAATTCTTATCAATACATGTAGAAAAAGGGAATGTCATAATTGAAAAATTAGCTACATATTGCACCAAGTATAGGATCTAATGAATTCTTTTCAAGAACTTATATATCACATTCCTACAGGGAAGGGAGTAGACTAGCTGATTAGTTTTCCAAAATGGGGTGTGATAAAATAGAAGTGGATTTATTGTCCTCTACTTCTACCTTTCCAAATTTCCCCATGTTGCAACAAATAATCATTGAGGAAAAGAGATATATTCCTCAATAAGTAGAGAGACTCACATCATCAAATTGTAATCACCAAAGATGCGGTTAAATGTATGTACGCAACCCAACTTAACATAGCGTCCAAAAATCATTGCATCTTTTTTCATAAACCATGGCTCGCATGTGTGACACTGTAGGCTTGTGAAAACATGATGTATATCTTTTGGTCATGCATGCAGCTCCATTAGTTTTTCTCATGCAAAAATAAATGTATGGGATAAAGGAAATGGAAATATTGATTTTCCATAAATTACAAGTCATCTCAATCCATTCTCCTATACAACCTACAGATGATGTGTGTCAATCACATAATAAATTATGTTAATTTCCCATTTTATTCACAAAGCCAATTGTTAGAACAGATTCCTAGTTATGGTGCTTTCACAATAGTAGGATCATTTAATTGTTGAGAAGGAAAAGAAAAGTTGGTACAGGTCTCCAATGAGCAAGGATTCTGGGTCTTAGGAGGAAGGTGAGTTTTGAGACTGTAATATCTGTGAAAATTGTAGAAAGATGCATATGGAGTATATACCAAGAAAATTTTGAGTTTTCATCCCAGTTGCATAGTGGGAAAGACTATTTACAAGAAGGATTGTAGATGAAAAATTGGGGCACATTTTCAATGTGCATTGTTTCAAATATCACAATAATATCAAATGGCTCATAGGAGATGAAATCCTTGAAACAGAGCCATGAAGACTAATTTTTCCTTCCTAGGTTCTATAAATTTTCTTGTCTAATTCCTTAGATTTACTCCAATCATATTCTTCCTTGGAGTTAATAGTCAAGGGAATATTTCTACCTGGCAATTCCCTTCTTTCTATTTTTTAGTGCTATGACCTTTGGAAGGGCAGGTGGGGGATTGTTTCCTCACAAGTTTTTACTCAATGGGCATACCTTTGTTAACATCTATGATAGTATAAAAAACACATTGCATACCTAGAATTTTAGGTACACCCATTAATCACTTGCAACCAAAACTCCTATCATGTTAAAAGAGAAATGATGCTATGAATCCTTGAGAGACATTGATCCAAAATGGAATCTGATATTGAGATTGACTTGTAATGAATTGCATATTGTTGATGTTTGTAGCATCAGTCAGATAAATAATATTGACTATATGATTATTATAAGAAATGATTTATTATATATATACATATATATAAATCAATATATATAATAATTGATATTACTATATACATATATATATATATATATATATATATATATATATATATATATATATATATATATATATATATATATATATAAAGTTAGATTATAATTATTCTCATAATAACTAAACAGTTAAATTGATAAAATAAATTAATGAATAGACATGTCCCGTGAAGGGACATGTCTCTTCTTGTTCTTGTCATGTAAATACAAAGAGATCGATGCATTTGGAAAACACATACAATCAGATAGTGCTATTACATTTGAAATGATCCTAAAACCTTAACACGGTATCAGAGCCAGGTTACAAATGTAAGAGAGTAGTTTGTTGATGGTGAATGTGTGAATGTCTTAGAAAATATAGTCTCAGTATGAGGACCATATCTCACAAATGCACTATTGGATTTTTCTAAATTTTGGATATGGTGGTGAGAAACAAATTTAGAAAAATCTCACTGGAGAGATTGGAGAGAAAATGTCAGATTCACAAGATATGATCGAATGTGTACGGGTCTATGAAAAATCTGTAAAAGAACGAGGTTCCTTCTTTAAAAGCCTTAACCTCTTGAAGGGAAATCTGATCATATTGAAGGTTGTCATAGTGTATAGAACCTTTGGATATTCAAAACAGGTCATGTGAAGAATTATGGCAATGTTCAAGAATGGTGACATCATTTTGTGAATTTGCATGATATTTTCTATATGCGCTCACCTTACATAATGAAATACTTGAAATTTATAAAAGATAAGTGATCGCTTCTTACAAAGGCTTAGAAACTAGGTGTAATTATAGACTCAGGGATTGGACATCCGACCAAGCAGTTTATCCTCTTCATAAAAATTCATTTAGTATGTTAGACTAGGGACGTATTACTTGAAATGGGCCAGAAAAGTATATGCACCAGGTATCACTCAGCCATACATTTTATCATTGTTGTAGGAAAGAAATGTTGAAGGGAAACTATTCTATGATTGCAGGGAATGAATGCTAGAGTAATGCTTAAACTGAAGTTGCAGAAAAGTAAGTGTTGGAATGGAAACTACATAAATATAACTGCTAACAAAACATGAAGACTCTTACGAACTATGCCATAGTACTTCTTGTGTTCCACTACTTTGGCTGCAGGAGGTGTTAGTTGATCCATAGCTTTGGCTGTTGGAACAATTCAACACTTGGCACTAAAATAGCAAAAATGCAAGAAATGATTCTAACTAGTATGAATCTATCTAACTATGGATTTCTCACCAAGTGGGCCCCCTTGGATGAGTATCCTAAATCACAAAACATTCAACTGAATCTCAACACTTCATTTATTTATTGATTTGAACAATGGAGTACAAGAATTTCATAACACAAGGAAATGACTGAAAATTGTATTGATAATAAACTTGACAATGCCCTCCTTATTCTCACGTAGGAGTGGGGCTTTATTTAAATGAAAACTCCTAACGACTTTCCTAACCGTGCCATAGAAATAGGCAGATCTTTATTAAAACACTACCGACTAGAAAGAAGGAAATCTTTTAACACTAAAATAGATTAAATCCAGAATAGAGGAAAGAGTTGTCGTGACATAAAATCTAACTTCCCACTCACGCCTAGATCTTCTCAGGGAATTTAACATGATGCCTTGCTCTTCCCTGGAACTGCCACCTTGTTCTTTGGAAACCTTCAACTGGCACTACACTGAATGCTTCTCTGGTGGAAGTTGCAGGAAGACTGGGTTGAGCACTCCATGAATGAATGTGCTATACCTAGTCAAAACAACATTTTCTATTCCAATGCGCTCACGCCTTCAAGGGTTAGGATAAGGCATTTATGATGGTAATTATCACATGCATGATCATTCATATTCAAACAACTATTCTACTCATTTAAAACACAACCATATCTTTTAGAGCAAGAAATATAGTAATTCATCCAAGCATAGCATATTTAAGTACGTTTAAACCAAGTTATATATCTAATGGTAGCATGCCATATAATAGCAGAAAAACATAGAAGTCTTAAGGTAAGTGTATCAAAATAAGTAAAAAGGTCTAGCAAATCTCTATTAGGAATGGTCCCAAGAGATAACTGAGAAGGGGGGGGGGGGGGGGGGTGAATCAGCTATCTACAGGATTCAATTCTTTACCCAATTAAGTATATAATAATATTAAGCATAAACACAATAAAATAACACTTAACACAACACCACAATTTTGGTTATGGGGAAAACCAAATAGGTAAAAACCCCAGTGGGAATTGACACCCACTAAGAACTGCACTACTGTATTATGATCCCTGTTAGAAGATCTTACAAACCTATTAGGAGATGATCTTTATAATGCAATAAGTATAGTGACCTAGTCAAGGGTTAGACCCTATTAGGAGTCTTTTACAATTAATCCTGTTAGGGGTGAGGATGCACTGTCTGAGAGCACACTTCTCAAAGGGGGTGAAGGCTTCAACCTTTTGTTTAACAGATACACACTATATCTAGATCTTGGTGAACTGGGTGTAGACCTGTTGTCTTGATCAGTTCCAATGAATAGCATAAACTCTCTACTATGTCACATAGACCTTTTTCTGATGGCTCAACACTTCGCACTCTTTGCACTACTCTTTTCTTTTTACTATTAGCCCTTTTTCTTTTTAGCAATCACAAATGACTACCTATAAGTATCTTTCCTCTAAATGATATAATCAAGTTGGCATGTTGGAACCACCTTGAAATAATATTAGAGAAATAATAAAAATCTCCAATAACATCTTTTTCAGCTCTACTAAGCACGCAACACGAACTGGGACTTCTCCAACTCAATATGAGTGAACATGTTACTTCACATTGTCGGCTCCACCAAATTAATTGATACTTTCTCCTCATGCTAAATTATGTCATGTTCTCTTAAACAAACATTATTAACTCCCCAACCAACACTAATCCAAGTGCGCATACTAAAATGATAGGCGCAACTACTTTACCAATATAATCTCTATCGGCTCCTCTGGATAAACTTGAGAAACTATGACTGTCAAGTGTGAACATCATAACTTAACTTCTACAGCATATCAGACTTTGCGTCCATAAAAATAGCTTCCTACATATGTCTACATCATACATATAAATGCACAAGGCTCCATGATAACCATATTGTGAATCGCATACTGATCTATGCCTGTAATTCTATCAGGAATACTGCTGACACAACTGCTACATAACTATCTGCACTCATAATCAACCATTGCGTCCATGATATAATGTTGATAACATATCCATGCAATATATGCTCAAGGCTCACTTCTTAAGACTTCCATGCATGTTGCTTACCATATGTTGTCATCAGTGACAAACATACAGTCAGCACTGACTTGCTGGCAAATCTCCAACAATCTGCCCCTTTGGCATTGATGGAAACATATGGAATGAAAAACACCACCAATCCAAACATCCAATTCATTTATAACATTCTCCATTTCCTCAACAAAACTTCCCCAAGGAAGTATCCTCCACCTACTACAATATTCTTCAATATTCTCCATTTCCTCAACTATATTGCTTCCTATGACTATATTTTTACTCTCCCTTTCTACTTATTTTTTATTACTATATATTCCTTCTTTTTATGTTTTATATTCCTTCTTTTTATGTTTTTCATGACTATATACTACTCCCCCTTTGACATCAATGGCAAAGGGTGCCAAAAATATTAAGCACCAGTACTACTCCTTAGGTAGAGTAGTCAACCTTTCATCAGTCACTGAGGACTGATGTACTCCTGCTATCTCTAATAAAATTTAGGGAAGGGAATTACTCCCAACTTCTCCTTGAGATACTCAAAAGTATCCTTAGGTAAAGGCTTTGTGAATATGTCTGCTAGCTTATCTTTTGTACTCACATAGTCCACCATTACTTCTTTCTCTGCTACTTTCTCTCTTAGGAAGTGATATTTTATCTAAATATGTTTTGTCTTTGCATGCATCATAGGGTTCTTTGACATATTGATAGTGCTAGTGTTATCACAATGAATAACAATATGGTAGTCAATCTTAATACCAAATATTTTATCATATGCTTGATCCATACAATTGTAGAACAATTTAATACTGTTGCTACATACTCTTCTTCTATTGTTGATTGGGAGATATAATTCTACTTTTTACTTGTCTAAGTAACAAGTCTATCTCCAATGAATACAGCTCCTCTAGAGGTACTCTTTCTATCATCCACACATCCTGCCCAATCTGCATCTGTATATACTTGAAGCCTTACATTCTCTAAATTAGGATACCATAAACCATAGTCTAAGGTTCCATTCAAGTATCTGAATATTCTTTTTACTACCATGAGATTAATTTTCTTAGATTATGTTGCAAATCTTCCAACAATACCAACTGCATTGGAAATGTCTAGTCTAGTTTGAGTAAGATATATAATTTTACCAATCATAGACTTATACAAGGTTATGTTTACTGCTGATGAATCATCTTCTTTTGAAAGCTTGCACCTTGTTATCATAGGGGTACTTACTAGCTTGCAATCATCCATCTTGAATGTCTTCAAGATCTCTTTCACATACTTAGTCTGATTTATGAATATAACTTTGTCTGTATGTTGTACATTCAATCCCAAAAAGTACTTGATAGGACCAATCATTCTCATTTAAAATTTGTTCTACATCTCTTTAGAAAATTCTGCACTAAGCTTATCATTACCACCAAATATAATGTCATCAAAAAATATAGCAACTAACAATAGTCCATCAAATGTATCTCTTATGAATAAGTTACAATCTGTTGCTCCTTTCTTGAATCCAATCTTAGTCAAGTAACCATCAAGTCTTTCATACCATGCTCTAGGGGCTTGCTTAAGTCCATAGAGGGCTTTCTTCAATCTGCATACCATATCAGGTTTGTCTGATAAAGTAAATCCTTCTGGCTTCTCAATGTATACTTCTTCCTTCAACTCTCCATTCAGGAATGTTGACTTAACATACATATGGTATACCTTAAAGTTATTGAATGTAGCATAAGCTAGAAACAAATTTATGGCTTCCAATCTGCTTACAAGGGAAAATGTATCTAAATAATCAATTCCTTCTCTTTGTGCATATCCTTTACATACTAGTCTTGCTTTGTTTATTACCACTGTTCCATCTTCATTCATCTTATTTCTGAATATCCATTTTGTTCCTATTACATTCTTATCACTAGGCCTAGGGACCAATTCCCATGTGTCATTCTTAATTATCTGATCTAGCTCTTCTTTCATTGCTTCATACCAATCTGAATCATTACATGTATCTTCAACACTTAAGGGTTCAACCTGTGATAGTAAACATACATCTTCATTTGTTGTGGAACTCTTTTCTTTTGATCTTTTCATGACTTTTTTGCTCTGATCTCCAATGATGTCTTTGTTTGAATGATATCTAGATGTGAATTTAGGAGCATTAGGTGTGACTTTTTCATCTACCTTTTGTGTTTCTTCTTCACTTGTTTCAGGGTCATTGAATAGAACATCTATATTGTCAAACATTTCTTCAACAACTGCTTCACTACTGGTAGGTCTAGGTTCTTCTTCAATAATAGGTGCATAATCATGGTATCTCTCTTGAATCATAAACTTCTCAGCAATCTTAACATGAGCACTTTCAATGATCTTCTTCAATCTCAGATTAAAACATCTATATGCTTTGCTTTTAGTAGAGTAACCAAGAAAAATACCTTCATCACTTCTTGCATCAAACTTGCCAATTGCTTCATCTCTCTTGATGTAGCACTTTCTTCCAAAGATTCTAAAGTATTTTACTATAGCTGCATTCCCAAACCATAGCTCATAAGGTGTTTTTTTGTGTCTAGCCTTAATTGAATTCTATTGATAGTATAGACTGCAATATTGATCGCATCTCTCCAATAGGTGTGTGCGACCTTTCCTTCAATCATGATGGTGTGTGTTGTGTCAAGAATGATCCTATTCCTTCTCTCTACAATTCCATTCTTCTGAGGGGTTCTAGGGGCACTTATCTATCTCTTTATCCCATTTTCTTTGCAGTACTCATAAAATCTATCAGAGGTGAATTCTCCTCCTCTATCTGATCTCAGACATTTAATCTTCAATCCAGACTCATTTTCAACCTTAACTTTGAATATTTTGAACTTGTCAAATGCTTCTGATTTGTCCTTTAAGAATGCAACCCACATCATTCTAGAATAATCATCAACAAACAAAATGAAACACCTTTCACCATAGTATGATCTTGTTTGAGTTGGTCCACATAGGTCTGTATGTATTAGATCCAACTTGTTCTCTACCGAATTATGTTTGCTTCTAAATGAATTCCTTACATGTTTTCCCATCACACATTCCCTACATATTGCATCAACCAGTTTTGCAATGCTAGGAAGATCTCTTACTTCCTTTACATTACTTATCTTTACTATGATATCAAAATTGATATGACATAGTTTTTGTGTCATAACCAACTATCATCTACTTTAGCAACAAAACAACTTACTTCGGGATTAAGCTGAAAAACATTACCTTTAGTCTTTGAACTTGATGCAATCATTTCTCCTTCCTTTTTATTAATGATGCATTTGTTATCTTTGAACTCCAATCGGTAACCTTTGTCAAGCAACTGTCCAACACTTAGTAGGTTATGTTGCAAACCATCAACATATAGAACATCATCAATGTTGTTCTTTCCATCCAAGGTGATGGCTCCTCTACCAATGATAGGTTTAGGAGTGTTGTCTCCAAATCTAACCATGTCTCCTTTGTATCTATCCAGATGTACAAATCTATCTTTGTCTCTTGTCATGTGGTGTGAACAACCACTGTCAATGATCCAATCTGTCCTGATGTCATCTTGTGAAATCGGTGCTAACTCTTGTGCATTCTTTTCATCTTCAAGAGAAATGAATCCAATTTCATCCTTTGTTGATTCTTCATCTGATACTCCATCTCCAGCATAGTAACATTCATTTGTATACTTAGGCTTGTAGTTATTTTTGAACTTCTTAACTCTTTTAGGACACTTGGATGCAAAGTGACCAATCTTATTACATGAAAAGAATTTGAATGGTAATTGACCTTCATATTTTCCTTTTCCTTTCTTTTCTCTTTTAGCAATCATAGAAATGAAATCATCTAGTGTTTTCTCTTCATCATCATCATCAAAATTACCATAAGTGTTCAAGGATTTATTACCATGTACTGAAGCTTTGAACGTTGTTTCACTTTTAGGCTTTGTCTTCAATCTTGATATCTCAAAGGCTGAAAGCTTGCTGATTAAAGTCTCTCTTTTAAAGTCTTTTGTGGACTACATAGTTTCATCTAGGATGCATATCTTTTTGTCATAATCTGGTGTCAAGGTAGTCATCAATGTATCCATTATGTCTTCTTCCAAGATTTCTCCACCATTGTTTTTTATTCCTACAACTGCTTCATTAATCCTTTGATTGTAAGCTCTGACATTCTCATCAGGTATCATCTCTAATGTATTGTATATTTTCTTCCATGTCTTTTTGCGTGCATTCTTGGCTTGAATATCTCCTTCAAACATGTCTTCTAGGTACTTCCATATCTTATAGGCTTTGTCCATTTTCTTGATCTTTGAAAAATCACTGTCAGATAGGGCGCTGATAAGGGCTTCTTTGGCAGTAGCATTTGAAGTGAACATCTCCTTTTGCTTCAAGGTTGCATCTTCTTTTGCAAGATCTTCTAGTGAAGGAATCTCAACTTCTTTGGTAGCTACTTCAAAAATCTCAAAGGCAATGCGCTGCAAATGTGCCATCATTTTGTTCTTCCAGTCTAGATAGTTCTCTCCATCAAACTTAGGACTTTCTTTTCTAAAGAATGCCATCTGATTAACCTAAAGTTGTTAAACTTTCTCTCCGAGACACTTGGCTTTGAGACCAATTGTTAGGAATAGTCCCAAGAGATAACTAAGAGGGGGGGTGAATTAGTTATCTACAGGATTCAATTATTTACCCAATTAAGTATATAAGAATATTAAGCATAAATACAATGAAAGAACACTTAACACAACACCACAATTTTGGTTATAGGGAAACCCAAATAGGTAAAAACCCTGGTGGGAATTGACACCCACTAAGAACTACACGAGTGTATTATGATCCATGTTAGAATATCTTACAAGCCTATTAGGATTTGATCTTTACAATGCAATAAGTACAGTGACCTAGTCAAGGGTCAGACCCTGTTAGGATTCTTTTACAATTAACCTTGTTAGGGGTGAGGATGCATTGTCCGAGAGCACAATACTCAAAGGGGGTGAAGGTTGCAACCTTATGTTTAATAAATACACACTATAACTGGATCTTGGTGAACTGCACATAGACCTATTGTCTTGATCAATTCCAATGAATAGAATAAACTCTCTACTATGTCACATAGACCTTATGTTGATGGCTCAACACTTCGCACTCTCAGTTATGCTCTTTTCTTTTAACTATTAGCCCTTTTTCTTTTTAGCAATCACAAATGATTGACTATAAGTATCTTTCCTCTAAATGATATAATCAATTTGGCCTATTAGAACCACCTTGAAATCATATTAGAGAAATAATAAAACTCTCCAATAACATCTTTGTTGGCTCTACTAAGCACGTAACATGAACTGGGACCTGTCCAACTCAATATGAGTGAACACGTTACTTCACATTGTCAGCTCCACCAAATTAACTAATACTTTCTCCTCATGCTGAATTATGTCATGTGCTCTTAACCAAACATTCTTAACTCTCCAACCAACACTGATCCAAGCACGCATACCAAAATGATAGGTGCAACTACTTTACCAATATAATATTTGTCGGCTCCTCTAGATAAACTCGAGAAACTATGACTGCCAATTGTGAGCATCATAACTTAACTTCTATAGCATATCAGAATTTGTGTCCATAAAAATAGCTTCATACATATGTCTACATCATACATATAAAAGTGCAAGGCTCCATGATAACTGTACTGTGAATCTCATATCGATCTCTGCCTATAATTCTATCAGGAATACTGCTACATAATTGTCTGCACTCATAATCAACCTCTGCGTCCATGATATAATGTTGATAACATATCCATGCAATATATTCTCAAGGCTCACTACTTAATACTTCCACACATGTTGCTTACCATATGTTGTCATCAGTGACAAACATACATTCAGCACTAACTTGCTGGAAAATCTCCAACAATGTCATCCTAGGATATCTTAAAGTATGGAATTAATATGCCTCATCATTTTTCCCCTACAAAGACTAGTGCATGTCCTCAGGCACTAAAGTATTTTTAATTTTTGCTAGCACCCTAAAGTCTCCTTCTTGTGTTTTCCTGATCATCGAACTGCACACCCTCTAATAGAATCTGTTCATTATGTCAACCCTTACATGTCAGCTTATCTCCAAATCTTCATCCAACTCATCATCCACACAACTGTATAGTGGCCACAAGAGTACAGGGGGTTGGAAGGTGAGAGGCATCCATCTTTTTGGTCTCGGCTATCATCCCAGTTCTATATACCAATGGACCCTTGGCATGGTAGCTCTGAAGTTGATGACACTGTGTGGCTCTGCCTTTTTCAGAGACATGGTCAGTCTGGCCCACCTTTGATGTAATCCATTTGTAGCTCTATTTCCATCAGCTAAGGACAATCTTTCAAACTTTGTATGTACCTTCTCTCTCTTCACCAGTATCCCTCTTCTGTGTGTGGAAGCATTAAAACCATAGACTATTTCCAACCAGTTACAGTAGAGTCATCTAAGTGTTTTTCTCTCAAGATGCAATGGGAGTGAAATATTGTGTTCAAATGCCCTATACCTGTTCAATTGTTCCCTGTAATAGATTTCATTATTGACCTAAGAAATTAGTGAGGACAAATGTATGTCTCCCAAAAATAATAGGGGATTCCATTCAGTATTTGATGGGACAACATAATGGTGAAGCTAAAGTTCACAAAGAAGGTTCCTAATGAAGTCAGGTGATATCTCATATGAAGCTATAAATTCTTGATGGGTATCTATGTCAGCACTTAAATATTTGATAATTCTCATAAATTTGAATAGTAAGAATTGTTCCCTCAGGCACAAAGCATACACCCTAGGTGGTGGTCGATATTCTATAATTTTGGGAACCAATTTGATAACCGAATCCATCTTATCTTGTAAGATCTTGATTTCTTGTTTTTGCTTCCCTATTTCCCTCTTTAACCTATCCCTTTCTATTTCCCACATTTCCTTTTCATACTGAATCTATTGAAAATAATCCAAGGACAAAGAATGTACTGTTACCTGGTCTTGATTTTCCTATGGAACCGAGTGTCTTGGTTTTGCCTTATGACCTTCTTGTTGAACTGGCGCGGATGCCACTAAAACATCATCTACTTGCACATTCCCTGGATGGGAAGAAGATACATCAAAAACATCTATCTTCTCTATTTCTTTTGGCCTTGAGTCTACATGTGCCTTTTCCATCACATCATCACCTCCCATGGTTGGATTTTTCTCTTGTGGGTCCATGTCCATCGGTTCCTCAAGAGGAACTTCATGACTTGAGCCAGCCATCATAGGTGAGTCCTTTGTCTTTTTCCTTGAATTCAAACAGACACTGCGACATACTGGTGTTTCTTTTGATACTGCGGGGCATTTCTGTGGATTGGTTCTTGTTGAGGTAGACGTGGCTGCAAGAGGAACTAGGGCATCACCTGCTTCATAGCCAGACATTTTTCCTTTCCCTTTCTCATTTTTCATGGCTTCCTAGGAACTATGGGTTTCTACAGGAACCTCAATTTCTTAACCCTCCAAATTAGGGTTTGGAGCTTCTACGGTTATGTCTTCTTGATGAAGAGGCCGGTTCTCCTGAGTTCTTTATGGAATGGTAGGTTCTTTATTTTTAGGAATGGCTTTAGTAAGAGGATTCTCCTGCGCTTCATGATGCTCAGGGTGTGGCTCTATAGCCACAGGTTTGTCCCTATTTAATTGAACATGAGGGGCGGCAAGAAATTCATCCTAGGTCATGGGAGAATTATCACGCAAGGCTTTCTCTATTAGTAATTTTATTAACCCATGATGGGTAATAGCATTTTGTCTACCCTTCCTCACTTCTTCAGAGCTCAAATTCAATAGGGAGTATAGGACATTTGGAACATTAATCAAGCCTCCATGTCACAAATGGCTCAAATTTTTAAAATGCACAGCATGTAGAAAAGAAAATCTTCCTTTGCAAGTAATGTATCTTACAATATGAACAGCTAACTGAGGGTGATCACCTGGAAGAGAGAGTCTTTTAGTACCTTTCTTGCTACTTTCTAGTGTAGAGTATGTGGGTAGGGAGAATTTAGCTCTGGTTGTACGGGCATCATGACCATGCGGAAAAGGTTCGCCTATAGCAAGAAGTCTAGAGACTTCTGCCATTTGTAATTTTGAATCTTCAACTCGTAAACCTTTCACATATGCCACTCCATTACTGAATGTATGCAAAAATTCCACTGCAATGGCTTCATCATGACCATTTAATTTGATAAAATAACTGAGCCAACCCACACGATTGAATTCTCAAACACTAGCCTGATCTTGCAACAATGATGTGTGATTAGCTGGTTTTGACCGAATAGGTAGCCCACCCATACTTGTTCACTCAAAAGTCCCTGCCACCTTAGTTCTTGTCTTCAATATTTTTCACAATTTCTCCTAATTGTAAACTTCCCACTCTGCACTGATTCAAGGTTTCTTGCAATTTTCTCGGTAAGTATGGGAGTGAAAATATCAAAGAATATGTGAAAATTGAAGTTGGATTTGGTTTTTGGGTTTTTTAAAAGGACTTTAACGTCGTAAGCTAAGGCTGGGGGATTAATGATCGGACTTGAAGCTTTTGTGTTAATAATGGAAATTAAATCAAAATCCTAAGTAATTTTTTCATTTCATATTAACATACTGCCCCCTATGAAAAGGACGCAGGTGTCCTCACATGCTTGGTTTGAAAGTACAGCATTGCTTGGAAATAATTGCTAAATTAAATGAACCTTAAAAGATAATTATTTTTAAACAAGTAAAGAGTATGCGAGAGAATAGATGATTGCATACCTGATGTGAAAGTACCATAAATGTCGATATCTGAAAAGATATAATGACGTGTACCATGCAAAGAGAAGTACATTGTGGAAAAACATGACAGATGAATGAATGGAAAAGAAAAAGGTGATGGGATGGATTATTTAATATGGCAGAGAATATTTTCGTGGGAAATGAAAACTTTATTATGGTTGCAGTAATGCAGAATTAAAGTGATGATGGAAATTTATAGCCGACTGCAGGAGAATCACCCATAGGAGGAGGTCCATCTGCTAGTTGAAAACCTTCAGGTGGAGGAGGTCCAAAATGTGTGGAGGGTTCTTCAGCTACAGGATCTTGATTAGCTATAGAGGGTTCAGGTGCGGAAGGAGAAATCTCAAACTGCTGCAGGAACTCGACCTTTGTTTGTGGTTTTTGGTACAGATGAAGTCTGTGCCCATTTACCAATAACTTGAAACATACTAGGTCGATGGTTGATAACTAAACTGCACCATTAGCATAGACATTTTCAATTTCATAGGGACCTAGCCATCATGTAGTAAGCTTACCTTGGGTTTCTTGATAGCGAGAGTCATGTAGGAGAGCCCAATCACCGGGAGAAATTCTTTTGGTGAGGATGTGTGAATCATGCCACCTTTTGCATTGTATCTAGATCATCTCTATGTGTTATAAGGCTTCCTTTCTCATTTCATCCAGTTGGTTTAGCTGCAAGACCCTATCATGTTGTGCTATTGGAAGATCAATATTTAACTGTAATGTTGTTCTCAATGTTTTATGCTCAAATTCTATTGGCATTATAGCATTTTTTTCATAAACCATCTCAAAGGGTGTGAAACCAATTGTTGTTTTCCAAGTTGTCCTATATGCCCAAACTGGTTCTTATAACCTTGTGCTCCAGTCTTTTTTATGTAACTACACTATTTTGGTTAGGATTGACTCTATTTCTCTATTGGTATTCTCAACTTTCCCATTCGCCTGTGGATGATATGGGTTTGATGTTCTGTGGCAAATGTTATATTCATTCATAAGTACAGTAATCAGTGTTGAGGTGAATTGAGCACCCTGATCAGTAACCAGTTCCCTTGGGATACCATACCTTGTGAAGATTTCTTCATACAGAAATCTAGCAACCTTGTTATTTCGAGCATGTTTCATAGCACGTACCTCCAGCCATTTAGTTACATAGTTACTACATACAAGAATATAGGAATTGTCATTTGAGGATGAAGTAATGGGTCTGACAAAATCTAACCCCCATTTGTCAAATGGAGTTACTAATACCTGTGGAACCAGAGGCATTTCATCATACTTTAATGGTTGTCCCATCCTTTGGCAGTGGTCACATTCCCTTGTATAGTTGAATGCATCTTTATGGAGGGTTGGCCAATAGTATCATGTGTTCAGTATTTCAATTGATGCTCTTTTGGCTGCAAAATGCCCCCCACAAGTCTCATCATGACATGCATGGAGGATGTCATAAGTTTCATCCTCCCTTACACACCTTCTCAATATTTGGTCAGGCCCATTATAGAACAAACAATCAGCAATCCATGAGAAATTGGAAGTTTTTTCTATGAGGAGTCACTTTTCCTTTGGTGAGAAATAGGGAGGTACCTTTTGAGAGACCAAGTAATTGGCAATATCTACATACCAAGGAGTTTTGGCTGCAATGGAGAATAGGTGATCATCAAGAAAATTGTCATCAATAAGTTGTGATTCATCATTTTTCTTCAATTGTGAGAGGAAATCTATAACCACGTTTGATTTGCCTGGCTTATCCACTATGGTGATATCAAATTCTTGTAACAATAGAAGCCATCTAGCTAGTCTTCCTGTGATTGCAGGCTTATTTACAAGGTACTTAATTGCTACATGGTCATTATGCACAAATATCTGGTATCCTATTATGTAGTGGCAGAATTTATTGAGGGCATAAATGACTGCCAAAAGCTCCTTTTAGTTGACTGTATAATTCAATTCGGCTCCTTGGAGATTTTTGTTAATGAAGTATATAGCATGCTCTACTGTGTCATCTTTTTGGCTGAGTACAGATCCTATGGCATGATCTAAGGCATCAGTATGTATGTGGAATGGAAGTTCCCAATTTGGTCCTCGTAAGATTGGGGCTATTGTAAGAATCGACTTTAGCTGCAGGAAGGCTTCTTCATAACTTGGAGTCCAAGTAAATTTTGTATCTTTGGTAAGTAGAGAATCAAGGGGACTGACCATTTTACTGAGATCTTTTATGAACCTTCTATAATAACCTGCATGTCCAAGGAAACTGCAGACATCTTTTTGCTTGGTTGGTGTTGGAAGGTTTTGAATGACTTCAATTTTAGCCGGATCTACTTGGATTCCTGCGGTAGATATATAGTGGCCAAGCACTATCCCTTCTTGCATCATCATGAAACACTTTTCACTGTTAAGAGATAGATCATGTTCTTCACACCTTTTTAGGACCTTTTCTAAGTTGTTCAATCCTTCCTCATAAGTTTCACCATATGTTGTGAAATCATCCATATAAATCGTCATACAGTCATGAGAGATATTAGCAAAGATGTTGATGACTGCTCTCTAAAAGGTTGTTGGAGCATTACAGAGACCAAATGAAAGAACTGAATAAGAAAAAATCCCCCAAGGGCAAGTAAATGTTTTTTTTTCCTAATCCTCTGGAAAGATTCAGATCTGATTGTACCCACTATACCCATCTAAGAAGGAAAAATACTTTTTGCCTGTTAAGGAGTCCAATACTTGGTCAATGAATGGAAGAGGGAAGTGATCTTTTTTAGTTGCACTATTGAGTTCTCTATAGTCCACACACACACGCCATTTTCCTCCTTTTTTTGGCACAATTACTAATGGGGAAACCCACTAACTATCAGATATAGGATAAATAAATCCAGCATTGAGGAGTTTTTACAATTCTATTTTAACGATTTATCATAATGTTGGGTTCACTCACCTTTGAAATTGCCTTACTGGAGGTTTTTCTTCTTTTAGATATATCCTATGAGTACATAGTTTTGGGTCCAAGCCCTTCATGTCAAAATAGTCCCAAGAAAATGCTCTAGTATGTGCCTTCAGCATTTTTGTCAAAGATGTTTGTTGCTGAGTGGTTAGTTTACTATTGATGTTCAGGCAACGGCTAGGAGACACCTCTATTTTCTTAGTCAACTCTATCATGGATGTTTCTATAAATGAGATTACTTGTATCTCATTGGGAAGCAATTGGTGGTAGAGTTCTTTGGCTACAAGAGAAGGCCATTGGTAATCATGGCTTAAAACTTGCAGAGAGTAGTTATTGGAAAAACATCCCAGAGAATCCAAGTTTGATCCATACTAGTTTTGCAGGATGTTGGTGATCACCTTGTCTTTGTCCTGAAGCTGTAGGAAGGGGTCTCTTTTTATCATCATTAACTTAGACATTGAATCGATAACCTCTGCTTCTTATCTTATGTCAAGCCATATTGGTGAGGCTAATTCCATTTGGGGTTGGGCAGGGGGGTACAGGACTAAAGTTTTAGTATACTGACCGTCAGAGCTGGTCATGTCCCCTGAGCGACATCTAATATGAGCATCAGCAATTGCTAGCCAAGTCCTGCCAAGTATAATTGGGTATCCTCCTAAGGTAGCCTTTGGTGATAGGATCATGAAATCAACTGGGTATGACCAGGACTCAAGGTCAACAATTATATCTTCAACCATTCCATTAGGTTTTACAGTGTAACTGTCTGCGAGTTGCAGGACAGTGGGGGTGGTTCGAAGGTTGTTTATACCAAGTTGTTGCATTATATCCCTGGTCATTACATTTATAGAGGCTCCAAGATCTACCAATGCATTTTTAATGGTTGTCCCATTAATAATGACTTAAACAACAGGGCTTCTTGGGTCAAAATATTTTGGGATGGTAAGCTTTCCTAACATAATGTCAGCTAGTTTACCTAACACATGCATTATCGGAGGATCCTTTTTCTTGCGACCAGGTTTCTTAAAGAAGGCTTCTTTTATGGCTTTTCCATATGTAGGAACATCCTTAATTGCTTGAAATAAAGGTATTTGGTTATTGACATTCTTCAACTGATCAAGGATGTTAAATTCTATTTCCTCAGTAGGCTTAGGATTGTTGTGATGCTACCTTTGTGGAAAAGGTGGTCTGGTAGGATAGCTTTTATCAGCTATAGGTTGTGCTACTGGAAGGGGAATAGTGTTTTCTATTTGTACAGGCTCCTACTGGGTACTTCAGTTATGATTGGATGCTCAGAAGCAGGAATAGTAGTCCCATACCGAAGGTGTATATCATCAAGCATGATTTCATAGGTAGGATATTGCATGGGATACTGCATTTGGTCAGTAGTATACACACTTTTTTGAGGTGTGGGAGGCCTTTTTTTGGGGTTTGGTTATGGTTGTGTAGGCAATTGAGTAGGCTTTGGAGGTTGATTATTAGTTTTTGGTGGTGGTAAGAGTGATTGCTGTTGTGGTGGCTGAAGAGGTGGATTCAGATATTCTTGAGGCTGATTTGGCCATTGTTGGCCTTCTTTCCACTAAGGGTTCTATTTCCAATTACCCTATGGTGGGTTCCATGCCCCCTGAGGTTGTTACCAATTCCCCTAAGGGTTCTACCACTATTGACTAGGGTAATTTTTCCACTGATTCTGATAGTTTTTCCAGGGGGAATTTTGGTAATTCATAGAAGGTTTCCATTGATTATTATAGAATGGATTGTTGAATGTAAGTGGGTCTTGAGGCATACCTTGTCTTTGCACCCATGGTCGTCACTGAGCAACGAAGAATATCTGCTTGTTTACTGGTTCAACTAGGTTGTAGTTAGTTGGCATCTGGGTAGTTTCCATATTTACAACCATCTTACATCAGAAATCTCTTTTCTTTTGTCAACAGTGTGGACAAAATCCAGCTAGAATAGCTTCAACTTCCTCATGCTTCTTCTTTCCCTACAAGGTATCTAGTTGTGTGGTCATTGCGTGGTATCCAGTTGCGTGGTCATATGGGTTATCTTTGATCTAGAATTTTCTATGCCATTTGTCTTTCCTATTATGGCTTTATATCCCCTTCCTCTCTTATTGACGACTCTTGAGTATTTGAGGCATATCTTCTTTATATCATCCCAGATGAATTAGGTTATATCTCCTCCTGCCATCAAGTCTAATGCTTCAGTGCATCCATCTTGTATACCTATTAGGAAAAGTAGCTTTTGAGATTCTTCATTAAGCGCATGCTCTGTATTCCTTTGTAGGCTATACATGAACCATGAGACATAGTCTTCAAGTGTCTTATCCTCTTTTTGAGTCATTTTAAAGATATATTACCCTCGCATATCAGTTCCCTAACAATACTCCTTATACTTGAGCAAGAATGCAAACTGCATTTTTGCCTAATCATGGACAACATCCCATCCTAGGCCCATAAACCAATGCAAAACGGACTCTTTGAGGGTCATAGGAAAGAGTTTGAGCTTGTGAGCATTAGTGGTGTAGTCATTACTTCTACATAGGCTATCAAACTCAAAGAGAAAGGTATCCAGGTCTTTTGTTACTAGACCATAGAATTTTGGTAGGGTGGAAGAAGGTATATTTTTAAGGTTATTGTTATCTCACTGGTCAGTAATAGGAAATGGAAATGTGGTGCGATTTTCCATCCTGGTAGGATTTATAGGCTGAGGAGGTGGTGGATGATGCGGAGGTTGGTAGATGACCAGTTGTAAGGAGTTTTCTTGTCTTACAGGATTCTCAGGAAAGTGGGTTCTTAGATGAGAGAAGACTTCTGCAAATGCATTAATTTCAAGTTGTTCTTCAAAAGAACCAAACTATTCTTCTTTTGAGGATGAGGAGGAGGATGTAGTTTTAGGGAGGTCGATGGTAGCATCAACAAATGAACTTTCCTCTTCAAAGGGGTGATTGGATTGATTTGGCAAGTACCTTCCTCTGGCATCTCTTCTTCGATTATGCATACAGGTAGTAGGGAGTGATGTGATTTGTAGAGTTCCTCTAAAAGAAATGTATTCTAATGAAAGTTGGAAATCAAACAAATTCTAAGAATGTCTTAGTGAGGACTTGGTTCAGCACCATCCTCGACAATGGTGCCAAAAATGATCACTTCTTACAAAGGCTCAAAAACTAGGTGTAATTCCAGACTCAGGGATTGGACATCCGACCAAGCAGTTTATCCTCTTCATAAAAACTCATTTAGTATGTCAGACCAGGGATGTATTACTTGAAATGGGCCAAAAAATTATATGCACCGGGTATCACTCGGCCATACATTTTATCATTGTTGCAGGAAAGAAATGTTGAAGGGAAACTATTCTATGATTGCAGGCAATGAATGCTAGAGTAATGCTTAAACTGAAGTTGCAAAAAAGTAAGTGTTGGAATGGAAACTAAATAAATATAACTGCTAAAAAAACATGAAGACTCTTATGAACTATGCCATAGTACTTCTAATGTTCCATTTCTTTGGCTGCAGGAGGCGTCAGCTGATTCGTAGCTTTGGTTGTAGGAATAGTTCAACACTTGGCACTGAAATAGTGGAAATGCAGGAAATGATTCTAACTAGTATGAATCTATCTAACTGTGGATTTCTCACCAAGTGAGCCCCCTTGGATGAGTATCCTAAATCATAAATACACTCAATTGAATCTCAACACTTCATTTATTTATTGATTTGAACAATGGAGTACAGGAATTTCATAACACAAGGAAATGACTGAAAATTGTATTGATAATAAACTTGACAATGTCCTCCTTGTTCTCATGTAGGAGCGGGGCTTTCTTTAAAGGAAAACTCCTAACTACTTTCCTAACCATGCCATATAAATAGATGGATCTTTATTACAACACTACCGACTAGAAAGTGTACACACTAAGATGTGCACTTCTCTAAATCATTGCTTCCAAGAGAATCCATGGATTGGAAACTTTGAAAAATTGATTTAGAGCTCCCTAGGCATGGAGTGCAAGGGTGTTAAGAATGCTCTCAGCTAGAGCTATTAAGCCAATAACCTTGCTAGTAAACCATGCAATGGGAGATTCAAATGAAGACAAGGGCAAGAATGCCAATATCCCCAAGAATCCAAATGAAAATGCAAATGCAGTGCAACTATGCTAGAAATGGAAATGCAAGCTATGCTATGAAAGGAAATATGCAAGTATTACAAAGCCTTACTAATTAAACTAGATGAAGTAATCTAAAGCACAAAGGAAACTAAGCTAAATATGAAGCTATGAATGCTATGATAATGCAAGAAATGAAACTATGATAGCATGTAGATGAAAAATCCAAGAATGCTCCAAATCTTCAAAAGCTCCAAAGTGACCTAGAAAACCTGCAGCATAACATTAGCATAAAAAGTTGGGGATCTAGAATGAAGAAGAGAGCTCTCCTTTTAAAAGAATGAGAAGGAATGGACCATGGAGATTAAGAGGCAAAAGATTTAATCAACGGTGGAGCTTGAAAGAGGAGCAATCCATGTGCACAAGTATCCTCCAATGAGAAAATAAGAGTTGACTTTTGTGTCCATATGAGACAAAAAGTGTTTTTGCCTTTTTACAAATTAAGAATAATGCTTTATTTGTGCAACGTAGGATAAGAGGGGAAAGTGGGGGCTTTTTATTTAATTAAATGAGGAGGAAACTCCTTTTAATTAAATAAAGACTTAGGACAAGATGGTTAGCCCATAGAAAATAATCGAATGAATGATAGAACTGGGATTTGATCAAGAATAAGCAATTGATGATTTTAGCAAAAAATGCTAGCAAGGGGCTAATAGTCTAGATGACCATTTTTAGGTGTATACATTTTCCCCTTTTTGACTAATGTGAGATTGATTTTAGATCACATGCATTCAAAGAATAGATTAGCCAAGAAAGCAAGCAATAGTGATCTGACTCCAAAGATGAAGTGCAGAGAGATAGTAAATCATGTGTGGTCAGCCTAATAGCGGTAGTACTGAACACTTAGGAAAGAGATGGACAGTATCAAAACTCGAGACGAGAACTAACATGTCAAGCATAAAGATAGATCGATCAGAGCAAATGGAAAGGTCAAGCACATGCTCTGGAGAATAGCCAATAGGATATGATGTGTCTGCCCCCTCGGGATCAAAATTGAAATCAGGTAGAGGGAAGGCAGAAGCAAGAGCAACATGATCAAATCACTAGAAATCATAATCAAAGATGAAAGATGATAGAATAACCATCAGGCAATGAAGATATGCCCCAGTAAAGATCGAAGGAGAGATGAAATGAATGAAAGACTAGAAGGTTGAAAGAGATGGGGATGAAGAGGGAAAGGATGCCCCAGCGAAGATCGAAGGATCAAGCCTTAAAAAGGGTCAGTCAACTACGCGAAAGAAAGAGGAATGTGATTTTGACGATCAAGGAGAACTCAGATTTTGGTTTCAATCCTAAAATGAATAGAGAATGATGTGAGATGAAAGACAAGAAGTGAAAGGCATGATCAGGAAGAAGTGAAAGGTGAGCGCAATTTTATTAACAAGTCCGTGAAAGATAAAGGAGAGATCTCTCCATATGCAAGATGCAAAACTAACTAACATGAACCTAAAAATGCAACCTACTATGAAAAGTGGTTTACTTGCAAGGTCACAAAGCTTTTAGACTCTAATATTCATCATCGAGCTTTATTGGTAGCATCGTAAGATCATACAATGCACACTAGTATAACTATGTGGATCTAAATATGATCTATATCAGATAGGTGTGTGGAAATCCCACCTAGGCACCAAAGACATATAAGTCAAGATGACTAGTGCAGTGAGGTTTCCTAAGTTTGATATAGCAAGATTATGCTCGCATCGAGACACAAGAAAGTCAAGATGACTATAAGCATGCACTTGTGGAAAATAGTCAAGGATAATACCTTGTAGATCCCAATGTCAAGTGGAACAAGCATAAATGCTAATGATAGTGAGGACCAACAAAATATACCCACAAGCAAAAAGTAAATAAAACATGTCCTCATGCCCCAGTCTTCTAGCTCTGCATCATCGAAAACTATTAGGGATAGACCATTCATTAAAGAAATCATCATAGATAGCACACAAAGAAATAAAGAAAATTTCAGCAAGTCAAGTGTTTAAGTGCGTGTGTGTAGGTCATAAAGTCAAACTTTGAGTATCGCATCTACTAGTGAAAAATATTACATCATTCTAGACTGCAAGTAAAATATCTGATAAGTGTTGAGAAACACTGGACGCTAGGGGAGTGTTGAAAAACACAGTTGGGTAAGTGACTATTTTTTGGGATTTTGAATTTGTTGATTTTTTTGGTGAGACATCAAAGCACCTATTGCTAGGTTTTCACTAGGATGCTCATTTTTTCAGGACATTTTATGCTTTTTAGGATTTTTTAGCAATATATCATTTTTTGTATTTTTTCAGGATCAATAAATATGTACAAAAGATGCCCCTAGACAAAATGAGCATCAAACTCCCAAGCAAGATCACATCGTGTAGTCCCAATGTCTAGCAAGGTGGAGGAAAAGATGAATTAGCAAGCTGGTGGAAGAGATGGTAGACAAGAGAATGAAGGAGAATGAAGGGAAAAAATCCTCAAAGGCAAACTCCTCAAGAGTACCCAAGCTAGGGAAAAATTGTCATGTAAAGCACATTTGGACAAGCAATAAAAAGCCAGCATAGGATAAGTCACAAAAGCGTAATGCAAAAGAAGGAAAGGATGCAGTCCAAAGGAGTAGACATGTCAAGAGGCTTCATAGCATCATTTTTTTACTCTTTTTTTATTAGATCAAGACCAAAGGGAAAAAGGATAGCGAAAGGCTAGAATGAATGGAGGAAAATAAATATGAAGACTAACCATGAATGGAATGAAAGCAAGACCATCGTAAGATAGTTCACAAGATAGCCAAATGTTCGTGGATAGTTCAATATTGTCAAGATCAAAGAGAGAAGACGGAATGGATGAAATATGTAGAAGAACTACGCATGATGTTTGATTGTCAGGTTTTCATCACGGTACTTATCCAAGGTGCCACAAGGGAGTGGTTTTTACCATAGGATGAATTTATTTCTCTTTACTTTTGCTACCAAGGTGTCTGTTTCTAGGTTTCCACCAAGGCACATTTTCAATTTTTTCATTTTTCTATTTTCTTTTTTTTTTTTTTTTTTTCCTTTTTTGGAAGAAGGCAAGTTTTTTAGATAATGCTCCTTTAAAGGATAAATCATGATATGCCAAGGATTCAAAATGATATGCTCAAAGATGCTGATAGGGAAAAGAAGATGGAAGGGGAAAATGGAGGATAAGGTTTTATGTAAAGCGAGTGACGTTGGAAGATAGGAGGAATAGGCAAATGAGGAAAAAGGATAGAAGGTAGAAGGATAATGAATGGAAGGATTGTGAAAGGGTAGATGGAAAGGTAGGCAAGATCAACATCAACACACACCTTGAAGGGTGGTGAGAGGGTGGAGGAAATGTGAATGAAGGAATACGAGAAGCAATATGGTGAATGTTTAGCAGAAGTTGCGGTTCAGGCGCATGAAATTAAAGATCATTTTTGGAAGAAGATGAAGTTGAAGCCTTTGGAATCTTGAATGTCAACTTCACTTTTTGTTCAATATTAGACTCTTTCAAGAGAGACTTTGGAATCCATATAGCCTTAGGCTTTTTATTTCCTTTTGATGATTTAGAGAGAATATCTTCAATGATGGATTTTGGAACCCATACTTGTCTTGTAGTTTTCTTCTTTTTCTTATATTGAACATTCAAGTTTCTTCCAAAAGACTTGGGACTTGTGGAAAAAGGAGGATATGATTGGTTTAGATGGGTGGGTGGATGAAAAGGATTCAAGGGTATGCATCTATGTTGATCTTGAGGAAAGATAGGAGGTGGATGGACGTAAGGACCCAAGATGGATGATGAATTAGGAGAGTTAGGAGGGGAAAGTGAAGGGACATAAGGGCCCAAGATGGAAGGAAGACATGAAGGCTTTGGTATTGGTGGAGGAAGTCCAAGGATAGATGTGGAAGATACAAAAGGATAATCAATAAGCTCATCATCATCTATATAACAACCAAGGACATTAGCATCTTTAGAGTGAGCATTAGGATTTGCAATAGGATCGTGAACATCTTGAATAGGAGCAACTTCTTTGATATGATTATTCAGAGCTTGCAAAGACTTTAGGAAGAGTAGAAAGTGGAAGTAAACATGGAGTGGTAGAACAAGAAGATGGAATGCTTTGATCTTGACAAGTTGCTTTGGATAGCATAAGTGTGTCATTTTTTTCATGATTTTCAATATGCTTAACATTGGAAGTAACAACACCATTTTTAATAACCTTAATGGAAGTATCATCTTTGGAAAGCGTAAGTGTAGTAAGGTTATTTTGATTTTCAATAAGCTCAATGGTGTAACTAGTAGCTTGATCTTTCTTAGGAGATGGTGGAATGAATGCAAAAGAGCGTAGAGGATCAAAAGAGCCATGAAGTGGATCAGAGACGTCATGAAAAGGATTGGATGACATGGAGGGTTCTTGATCTTGATCTTTCTTTATGTTCTTTTCTTTATTTTTAGAGTCCTCTTGACATGAAGCCGCTTCTAAGGATAAGGAAGCATGTTGGAATTGTATAGAAGACTTTGGTAGAGATAGTAAGGGACTAGCTGAAGTAGGCATTGTAGCGCATAAAGGATTAGGCTATTTAGGTTTAGCATTATTGAAAGTATTTTCATCCAAGTGAAGGTCGGCGTGAGTTTCTTTAAGAGGTAGCCCTTGAGGATAACTATAGGGAACTGCATGAAAAGTATTAGGATCTTTGTTGGATGAAGGATTTGTAAAAGAGTTGAAAGACTCAAAAGCTTTAGGAGATATATGGGTATTGGAGGAAGTAGGAGATGGAAGGGAACCATCAAAAGACAAAGGTACATCATCAACATGATCTTGCTTGAGAGTGTCATCTTTATTTTCAGCGTGAGAGTCCTCAGAGGAAGGATTCTTATAATATTGATGTTTCATATTAGCGCGATGCATTTTATAGTCCTCAGTAGTGGTAGATGGGTCATAATCGAGGTATTGTTTATAGAACTCATCAAACTCTTTCAAAATCTGAATCATATGGATCACCATCACGATCTATCCAATGCAGTGACCCATTTCCAATAAGCATGAGCCTACGACTACAAGGACTCTTAGGAATAGAGGTGTCATAGGTATCACAGGGACTACCATATTGCTCATAATGAGGAGTAAGACTCTTGGGAGAAGTAGAAGAGGAGCGAGATTGTGAAGAAGAGGAAAGTGAAGACCTAGTGGAGGAAGAAGACTTGGATAATGAAGAATGAAAATAATGTCTAGAAGAATCATGGTAAGACTTGGAAGATGAAGAAGAATGAGAAGACTTAGATGATGAAAAAATTTTAGAAGAGGGAGGTTGTGATATGATCATGTCTATGATCCTAGCAAAGGCGTCTAATTTAATCATCTTTTCTTTTATTTTTTCCTTAAGCATATCACTATTGCCATATATAGAAAGACTATTGGAGGAATTAAACTCTTTGAATTGAGCAATGAGTTCAAGATCATCTATTTTCAAGAGAGGTTCCATAACAAGGTAGTTGAAATTCATGGTTGTAGAAGAGAAGGAATCAAGCATGGAAGAAGAGAAAGAGATGAATAGAAGAAAGTAGACTAGAAAATAAGAGGAAAATAATCAAGAAGACATGAAGAGTTTAGGAGAAAGAGGAAGAATCATGAAGGAAGAAGAGATCAGATGAAAATGGGAGACTAGAAGACATGGAAGAAGGAAGACCAAGAGTCATTTTATGCAATTTTGATACCATTGGAGTTCATTTTGAAGTTGAGAAATATGTCATAGCACCTAAGATCTAAGATCTGGACTGACCAAGGAGGACTGGGAAGTAACACAAATCAGCTTCAAATTGCAGACAACTGTGAGACAGCAAAATAAGTTTGTGCGATAGTTTTCAGGCAAGCAAATCTTGACCAGTGAATGTAAAAAACTCAATTTGGAAAGCAATTTGGTCAATGTTGTAGGTTGCAAGTACAATGTTTGATTTCAAGCACAATAATATTAGGAAGTAGACAAGTTTGAAAATAGTAGGTGATCAAACATGTCATCAAACACTTGCACAAGGGCAAAAGCAACCTTGCCAAGACAAGCAATTGTGATATCAAAACTGAAAATCTATGAGCATTACTGTGATGTTTGTATGTTCAAGAACATTTGCACAAGTATATAACAATGAGAACAATTCAAGCACTTGCTAACCTAGAAGGACAAAGGCTCAATGCTTAGCAACTTGGCCCACACTTCATGTCCCATCACCTCACACAAAGTGGTTACCCACAATAGATATTGGCTTTGTCGTGGAAGTGCCAATGACACAACCAAAGGAACACAGATGGTGAGTAATCTTGAGGTGATCTGGGTTATTCCACTTGGATCAATCCTTGCACCAAGAAACTAAGCAGAAAAATAGGGTGGCCTCTACCTATGGTTCTTAGTAAGGGCTTCCGTTCGTAGCACCCCTCTTGCTCCTCAAAAAGGACTGGGACCTCGCGGCCTCAAGAGTACCTTAAGGGGCCTCATGGTCACAATCCCACAAGTACTCACATCAAGTGAAGAAAAGCACTACATCTACCAAGGTTTTGTGTCTTTGATAGCCTTGAGATTATAGTGGGTTGGAATAGCTTGGTATTAGCTTGTCCCCACTTGGGTTGTTCCTCTTGATTGCTCAAGAGCAGGCCCACTAAAGGATTCTAAGAACTAAAAAAAAAGTGGATCAACTTATGAGGTTCAAGGTTTTTGTTTCACCACAAAGGTGAAGAGCATACTCCCCTATCTCAAAGTTTTCTCCCAAACACACCAAACAAATGTTCAATTACCCTCTTGCTTTCAAAATCCAAAGATGGGTCAAGATTTTCTGGTTCACCACAAAGGTGAAGAGCATACTTCTCCTACCACCCAAGAATTCCTACAACAAGATATTAAGTGCCTATGAAATGAAACAACTAGTAATTGCCGCACTTGAAATGAAATAAACAACAAGCACTTGAATGGGTTTTTATGCTTTGGGCAGCCCTACAAAAATCATTAGTAGCCCTTGTGCATTTGAAGCTTTGACATGCATTCTTTTGGCAAAATATTTCAAGCAACGAGAGCACCTACCCACAAGGTTAGCAAAATCAAAAATTAGATAATCTGCAAGTAAAATAGTTGATCAAATGGTAGAATCTGGGAATGAAACTAGCATGGTTGGATTAGGCTCGGAAAGACCTTTCCAATGATCTATTGTTAGAGTAATCATACTTTATGCTTATTAATTAAATCACTTTGGTTTAATTAATTAAGTCATTTATTACTCTATTTACTTAAGCTATCTTTTAGGTGCATTATAATTAATATATTTATTAATTATAATGTACAACCTAGCTTTATTTTTTGCTTTATAGCTTTAGGGTTTTATTGTTCACCTATATGGTTGAACCCTTTGTACATTCTTTTTAGATAATCTTGGAATAAAATTGCTCTGATACCATGTTAGATTAGGTGAAATACTAATCTCCCAAGAAAACCTGCATGCATAACCCTGTCACATGGAAGAAGCAAAGAACAGAAGCAAGAAAAATCTATGGAGGCCAAAAAGCCAAAGACATCTTATGGACTCACCCCTCTCCTTGTTCAGCATTATGGGGGGGTTCACCTGTTGGTTCTATTGCTTCTTTGGTTCGGTTGAGTGATCTACGTATTCAATTTTTGTTCCTATGTACTAGGTGGATGCAGTGGCTAGGCACCTATGTATTTCAGTGAGATGGTTCATCTACTATATAGACACTCATTCATTCCTATTTTGGAGGTCACCTCCTCGATTGATCAGCTCTTCAGACTTTGTCTTCTCTACCTGGTCATGCACTATTTCAGTGGGGGTTCCAGCAGTTACTTCTGACAGTGTTTACAGCTTTATGTTTCAGAGATGCTTCATGCTCTTTCTTGTTCCTTTCTCTAGGACATTCCCTAGATTGGAGGCTTTGTTTCCTTCATCTAGTTTATTTCTTGTACTGGGTACCTGATCATGCCTTGTTACCGGGACCCATTTTCTGCTTTCATAGCTATGCTAAGTTAGCTTCCCTCTTGAGCTACGCTTAAGGGGGGGTGTTAGAGTAATCATACTTTATGCTTATTAATTAAATTACTTTGGTTTAATTGATTAAGTCATTTATTACTCTATTTACTTAAGCTATCTTTTAGGTGCATTATAATTAATATATTTATTAATTATAATGTGCAACCTAGCTTTATTTTTTGCTTTATAGCTTTAGGGTTTTATTGTTCACCTATATGGTTGAACCCTTTGTACATTCTTTTTAGATAATCTTGGAATACAATTTCTCTTTACATGTCCATAAGATGTCTCTGGCTTTTTGGCCTCCATAGATTTTTCTTGCTTCTGTTCTTTGCTTCTTCTATGTGACAGGGTTATGCATGCAGGTGTTCTTGGGAGATTAGTATTTCACCTAATCTAACATATATCACACTTCAATTTTTGATACCATTGCAAGGTTTCTTTTGTCACAGAGTTTCGCGCAAGATAGTACCAAATCTCACGTGAGAACACCCAAGCTCGCGTGAGAAAGTACAGAACCTCGCACGAGAAATCACAAGCCTGCGCGAGAGCGTATGCCGGCTCACGTGAGAAAGTACAATGGATCACGTGAGAAAATACATAGGCTCACGCAAGAAAGTACTTCATCACGTGAAGAAGTGCTACAAACAGAAAATCTTCGCGCGATATGGTGAGAAACCTCGTGTGAGATTTCACAACAGTGACGCACATAAGTACGGACAACGCACGAAAATCACAAAAAAATGAAAACAACCAAAACCTGCAACAAAAATGCAAGAAGATAAGGACAAAACAGAGTTGCCTTGCCCCATGGTGGGTGCCAAAAAAGTACACACTAAGATGTGCACTTCTCTAAATCATTGCTTCCAAAAGAATCCATGGATTGGAAACTTTGAGAAATCAATTTAGAGCTCCCTAGGCATGGAGTGCAAGGGTGTTGAGAATGCTCTCAGCTAGAGCTATTAAGCCAATAACCTTGCTAGTAAACCATGCAATGGGAGATTCAAATGAAGACAAGGGAAAGAATGCCAATATCCCCAAGAATCCAAATGAAAATGCAAATGCAATGCAACTATGCTAGAAATGGAAATGCAAGCTATGCTATGAAAGGAAATATGCAAGTATTACAAAGCCTTACTAATTAAGCTAGATGAAGTAATCTAAAGCACAAAGGAAACTAAGCTAAATATGAAGCTATGAATGCTATGATAATGCAAGAAATGAAACTATGATAGCATGTAGATGCAAAAGCCAAAAATGCTCCAAATCTTCAAAAGCTCCAAAGTGACCTAGAAAACCTGCAGCATAACATTAGCATAAAAAGTTGGGGATCTAGAATGAAGAAGAGAGCTCTCCTTTTAAAGGAATGAGAAGGAATGGACCATGGAGATTAAGAGGCAAAATATTTAATCAACGGTGGAGCTTGAAAAAGGAGCAATCCATGTGCACAAGTAT